>VWPU01018250.1:45670-109063 GCA_013398955.1 Callaeas wilsoni | reverse complement strand
GGGCGGCCGGGCGGACACCCCCGCGGGACGCGGGGCCGCCGGCGCGGATCGGCCTCGCGGGGCGGCCGCTCGGGGACCCCGCGCGGCGGAGCCGAATGCCGTCACTGACCTTCCCTGGCCCGGCCGGCCCCGCAGCTGGAGCTCCAGCCGGGAACGCGCCCTTCCCCCCTGACCGGCGATCTCCGCTGTGGGTGCGGTGTTAACATCTGGAAACTAAAGCAGTCCTTCACCGGGGGGTTAAATTTGCTGTGTTAAAGTATTAGCTAAATAGGTCTTTCTGTTTAAAAAAAAAAAAAAAGTCTTAAAGAATTGCTCTAAAGAGAAGAAAAGTGCTCAACTGGAAGAATAAAGCTGAAGGAAAGTGGATTCATTCTTTTAGATAAGCCTCACCTGGGCTTAACTTCTGAACCAGCTTTGGGGTTTGGTTATTTTTTCAACTTTCTTAGACAAGTTAGGGTAAAAACAACTTTGAGAACAGTGTTCTTTTACATATAGAAAAGCTATTAGATAGTTTGATCTCTAAATCTTAACGAGGCTCCAGGTTTTCCTTGAAATTATATTTGCTGAAGTTGACAAATACTTAAAAGTGGGTGTCCACATTCTGTTTTGAATCTGAATGTGATTTGCTGAGATCTGTAGGTCGTGTTCAACCTGAAACCTTAAAGCCATTAGTTTTAAACAAACATAACACCACTACCCCCCTCAGGACTTTGAACAGTCTTTGTGTAAACAAAGTGTTAACAGAAACTGCTAACAAATAGCTGTGTTTCAAAGAACAAATCAGTTCTTGAAATTTCTCTTTAAAATTGAATTGCTGTTGTCTTTTTATTTGGTAATAGCTGTGTGATGGGATACATTAATCATGAAAATGCACCTTTTCCTCTTCACAGAAAGTCGACCATGTATTTTGGTTAAAAAATGCATATGTTTCATAGTGTGGTTTAGGGGTACACATTTTTGCTAATTGGCTAGAAGGTGGAGTCAGGAAGAAGAGATTGCATTCACAGTCCGAGCTGTCATTTTGCAAGTCCTTTGTGCCCAAGTAGATTTTGTGTCTTTGCAGCAGGAACAGACATGTTGCCCCGTTTGTTCCCCCACCCCAGCACCCAAAGCAGCTGGTGGGGCAGCAGCAGAGGAGTTTCTTGTTTTGTGTTTCTCGTGGTGTGATGGCAGCACAACTCCACAGAGCTGACCCAGTGAGAGTTGTGTTCTGTCAGAGTGGCTCGTTGCTTTGCCTGGAAGGGAGTTTGCTACTGTTAATGATCCCACAGAAAACAATTCAGTGATTGCAGCAAAATTTTAAGCCAGGTGTTAGGCGGGAGCTTTGCCGTTTGCTCATATGCAAAGGGCTCATTCCTGCTAGCTTCTGTGGGGCTGTGTCCAAATGAGTGTTTATAGGGTGAGCCCCTTGACTTGGAAGGGTTCCAGAAAGGCTCAGGAATCAAGATAAACAGGATGGCATGGCGTATGTTCTTCAGAGTAGCAGTAATCGCATGTCAGTGCTGTGGGTTGAAAGGAGATGGGAAATGGTTTCCCTGTATTCCAGGTTTGAACTAGAGAGAGCGGGAGGCAGGGCGAGGGCATGTGTAGCAGCTGAAATGAATGGTTCAGGTTGTCCATGAAATTAATGTTGATTGTAGTACCAGGAACAGCGAGACTGCAGTCAGTGCTATGAAACCTAAAGTATCGTGACCTGGAATATGAAAGCTGGCTTGGGTCTGTGTTGTCTGTATAATGGAGAAACAAATGAAAGGGTGAGAGGAACAGAAAGTACCTCACTAAGTGAGGGAAGAGATATTGTGAGATGTTGAGCATCCAGGCTACTCAAAATTAAGTCAGTATCTATAAAATACTAGTAATAATGAGTACTATGAAAATGCACAGTTGAAATCCAAGGAAATTTTAACTTAAAGTAACTTCATATAATAGCTATTTGCTTTAAATATATGGTATGTGTTCTGCTTCAGGTAAACACGTTTTTAATGCATAGTTTTTCCAAGTAATATCTTCATCGTTGTTGGATGTATAACATAATTTGAAAATACATGTTACCAAATAAGTAATTTTAACAATAGGATTTCTTAGGCCTAGTTTTTCTCCGCCCCAATTACTTAAGCTGATTTTACACTGCATGTCAGTCTTCAAATCTGCCAAAAGTTACGGGCAAATCAGTAAATTCAGTTTATCATTTGTTGTTCACTGGTTTAAAAAGTGAGAATTTAAAAATCAAGAGAGAATAAAGTCTAAATTTTGTGTTTGAGTCAAGGTGTCTTTTAACACTTCCCCTAGCATTATAAATAAAAGCAGTAAGTTGTAACCTAGCACTGAGTGTTCTTGGCACATTGGTTTCTCTATCATACCAGTAACCCTTCAGAAGTCCCTGTAAGATGGGCAATTAGTTAATTACTTAAAATTTATAGAGGCTATGTATAAGTCTTCTTACGACTTGGAGGCTCTGCACATAACATTACAAAATTCCCCTTAAAAATGCTACTGTCTGTTCCTAACTATATTAAAAAGAAAATCACGTCAGTTAAACAGATCCGAGTAGGAGGTGCTTGTGTTCTAAATGTAATATTTATCCGGATCAGCTTGTTTGTTTTCTTGCTTTTGGTGGAGGGGGGAAACTGGCTTGAAGAGGTGCAAATGAAGGGTTGATTTTACATTAGAACAAATCCCTGAAAATCATGCCAAATCAGTTGTTACATCTGTGTGTCCACTCTCGTTTTTTGAAATGGAGATAATAATACCTTTTTTACTGTATGTTAAGCTCATTAACTGAGCGGGAAGTTCTTTTTGTAAAACTGAGTGGGAAGTTCTTTTTGTAAATCATGTACTCATTTGACTGCTAAAAGGAAGTCTTGCAAAGCATGCTGCAAAGATTTAATATAAAGTGAGAACTTACCAAATGTAATGGTGAAATAAAACAGTGTTTTAAAATAATTATAAAATGTTCTAGAAGCAAGTGGCTATCATAGAACGGTTTTGGATATCCATAGATATCTAATATAGATACCTAATCAATGAGTTTTGTGGAAAACTGCCCGGGCCAGGATTGTTTTCCTCTCATTCAAGTTATGAAATAAGATTTATGTAGAACCCATTTTATGTTGGTTTTCACACTTAATTGGTCTTCTTTATGTGTTTTTTTACTCCAGATATTAAACTTCTTTGTGAGATAGGATGGGTCATGTTTACATTCTATATGATTAAAAGGAATTAGTTGCCACTGAAACTTCTTCATTCTTTTCCAGGACTTCAAGGATTCTGGACCACTGTCACTGAAATGATATTACAGAAGGCAGCAATTGCATTTTGTTTGTTGGATGAAACCCGAATATTTACTGTCAGTCAAGTGGGTGAAACCCCTAACTGCAGTTTACATGTGTAGATCACTGCGTTACTGTGTTAGTCATTGTCTCTATGCTGCAATGACGAGGCTAGAGGAAGCAAACAGAGAAGTGAACATGCACTCTTCAGTCAGATACCTTGGCTATCTTGCCCGAATCAACCTACTGGTTGCCATTTGCATGGGCCTTTATGTGAGATGGGAAAAAACTGCAGATGCACTGATTTTGGTAATATTTATTCTAGGGCTCTTTGTTCTTGGAATTGCCAGCATACTGTACTACTATTTTTCAATGGAAACAGCAAGTTTGAGTCTCTCCAATCTTTGGTTTGGTTTTTTGCTTGGCCTTCTCTGCTTTCTCAATAATTCTGCCTTCAAAACGGATGTGAAAGAAGAAGCTACAAAATATTTGCTTCTCTCTGCCATTGTTTTAAGGATATTATGTGCTTTAGTTGAGAGAATTAGCGGTTGTGTCCATCATCGACCAACTCTGCTGACAACAGTTGAATTTTTGGAGCTAGTTGGATTTGCAATTGCCAGCACAACTATGCTGGTAAAAAAATCTGTAAGTATTATACTGTTGGTCTTGGCTTTGGCCATGTTGATTATTGACTTACGTATGAAGTCTTTTTTGGCAATTCCAAATTTGGCCGTTTTTGGAGCCATTGCATCCCTAGTCTTTTTTCCATCACTGCAAATCCCCACAAACCCTTTTGCCTTGGCGTGTTTCTTCAGCTGCCTGATTTCAGATCCTCTTCTCGACGTTTACTTCAGTGGACTTTCTGTTACGGAGCGATGGAAGCCCTACCTGTACCGTGGTAAAATTTGCAGGCGGCTTTCTGTCATATCAGTTGGAGTCATTGAACTAATCTTTTTCATTCTTGCAGCCTTTAAACTGCGTGATTTGGATCTCTGGTATTTTGTAATACCTGGTTTTTCTGTTTTTGGAATTTTCTGGATGATCTGTCATGTGATTTTTTTTATAACTCTTTGGGGATTTCACACAAAACTAAATGACTGCCACAAGGTGTACTATACTCACCGTGCAGAAAACAACAGCCTGGACAGAGTCATGGCATCTAAAGGAATGCGTCACTTCTGTTTGATCTCAGAACAGCTGGTATTTTTCAGCCTTGTTGCGACTGCTGTTTTGGGAGCCGTCTCTTGGCAGGTAAATAATAATCTCTCTATCTTGATCTCCTCTTGGCAATAATCCTGAGAATTGCTGGCTCCATAAAATTCCTAAAATTTGATGGTGTGCTGTGGGTTAGCAATTCAAAGTTGGAATGCATGGTTTCACCATCATGCACTTTGAGCTTAATGCTTTGAGCTGCCTTGACTGTGACCTGCTAAAGCAAGTGCAGCTTACCAGCTTTGTTATGTTGGCAGCACAGGAAAAGGTAATACTTTCAGGGCAAAAGAGGTGAACAGAGTATTTTGCATTTACCTACTTGGGAAATTGTTTTGCTTTTGAATTCATTGTGCCATAAAATTTGTTTTCAGAGTAAATCACTGTGTTAAACCCTAGTAATGCTCACTAAATCTAGGGGTTTTGTTGTGGACTATTTTAATTAGATTGAAATGTATTAAATAATGTATTTTTCAGTAATTTTGCTTTGCTTTTAGTCAATTACATGGAATCAGAGATCAACTGATAAACTGATACATTGTTGGTATAACATGAGCTTTAAGTGTCTCAACTTTCAAATCTGGTTATGCACCCCAGGACATGATATCTGAAAGACCAGTTCTTAAAATCACACAGTGTCCTTTGACTTTTCTTTCCATTTATGAGTTAAGGATGTTGTCTTTTCTTTAGCAGAAAGCGTACATTTCTTTCAAAATGTTTGTTCAGTGGCCAAGTTAAGACACATTGTGTGCTGTCATAGTTGCAGCAGGACATTCAGAGTCTGTTTTCTTTTTCAAGTTGATGTAAACCACAGTAACAATTAATTTTGTGTCCATTCACCTCTTATATGAATTAGAAACATATATTAATATATATAAAATAACATTCAGAGTAGATCAGATTTACAGACATGTCTATAGTGTTTCCAGAACAATTTCTTGCCCACTCCTGTAGAATTTCTAATCCTGCAGATTTTCTCAGATTGAGTAACCTTGTGGATGAATGGTATTAAAGAAGTTAGTGGAAGTTGAAATAAACAGTTACTTTGTAAGGTTCTGTGTTGGGGTTTTGGTTTGGTTTGTTTGGGGTTTTGTTTTTTCTAAGAAGAGCGTGAGAGGTTAACAGACAAGCCTGCAAGGAACACTGGGTATTATCAGCACTCATAGATATGGTGTGTGGACTTGCAGAAAGGACAGCAGGAAACAGAACCAAAAAAGTAGAGAAGTAAAATCCCCAAAATGTAGTTACAGAACGTGATGGTGCAGATGGCACCTAAGGAAATGGGAAAGTGCTTTGGGAGACAGAAACGGTAAAGATGGACCACAAGCATGCTAATATTGCTAACTTACATACTTTTTCTTCTGAGTTTCATGTGATTTTATCAAAATGCTAGATTTTAATTTTTTATATGCTGCTTTTCATTGGAAACGTTTTTCATACCGTATCTATCAGATGGTCTTATTAATTTCTCTATTTTTCCTCTTGGATGGAGTCACACTACCTAGTTACACAGAAAGAGCAGTCAGAACAAAAGAAGGGCCCAAGTTGTCCAGATAAGTGTATGAGAGAGAGGCTGTCTCTCCTGGTGCTTCCCGGAGCCTGACTGCAGGGAGTCTGCCAGGCTTGGGCGGCATCTCCTGCTGTAGCCCTTTGTAGGAAGGGCTCCATCTCCCCCTGCCATCTGTTTAAAGCACACAGGAGCTTTCTTTAGAACTGCTTCATTACTGCAGGCTGCATGTGTAACTGAGGAGGGTTGGGTTCATACCCATCTTGGTAGTTTTTTCTCTTCACATTGCTTGAATCCATTCATTGTAATTTTTTTGCCTCTGTCCTCTGTCCCAAAATAACTGTCATTGTTCCACGTCTGACAATTTTTAATCCTCTCTAATTCTGAAGAAGTGCTGTTGTGCTGTGAAATTACTTGTGCAGGACTGTTCACAAGAAACAAACTGGTAATCCAGCTAAAATCTTAGTATTTGTTATTGGCATACAGTGTTTAAGTAAAATAGGCTGTTGGTCATCACCTTTTTTGAGAGGTTATGCATTTGCTTATTCAGTAGGAGGATTGGTTGTAATGGTGAAAGTGAAAGGCATCAGACCAATACTTGTCAGAAATTCCAGGGTTTTGTTATAGTAATTTATTTTTAGTAGATAGTTACATTTCTATTTCTCTTACTATATTTATATTTCTTTCCCTATATGTTTTTAGTAATAAATTACCTTAAGATTAGAAATGCAGTTGCTCCAACTAAAAGCATTTCTACCTCAGATGTTGTGATGTTCACCTTGCAGATCACTTGTGTCTATTTTATATATTACTGGAAAATGAAATACTTCTTTAGGCCTGTGAAAAACATAATTTAATAAATGGATCTGTCATTTATTATGGTGATTGCAGGAAGCTGTTGCCTTTTCTGTATTTTGCTGGATAGTTTAAGATTTGAAAATAATTAGAAGCAAGAAAGCAGGGCTGCATAAGCACACTATTTACCCCCTTACAGAGCATTTTCTTTTTTCCAAGATTTTTAAGGAAACCAGGGGGTTTGTTTTCCCCTTTGTAGGGGGAATTCAAGGCCTTAAGACTCTAGAATCCTTTGCTATATTTTTGAATCTGCTGTTTCAGGAGGCCTAACAAGCTCAAAAGTAATGCAGCAGAGAAGTTTCTCGAGTGAAATGTACTTTTCTTATGGTGATTTATATGTATTTATATGTAATAATTAAAAGACACAAATCAGATTGTTAAAGGTCAATCTCTGCCTTTCCTCTTGGAAAAAAAATAGTTGTTGATAAATATCTAGTGGGTTTGGATTTGAGGATTTTGTTCTGTTTTTAAGAAAACTTTGAATCTAATATTTGTATGTGGTGAAAAGAGATCTTAAGTCTATATAAGAAGCTTTTCTGTTACAAGATTGGTTTATTGTTTATTAGTGTCCAGAAAAACAAACTAAATATTGGAAATTATTAGGAAATGACTGGAGGTATCATTATGCCACTGTATAAATCCATAGCTTTCATATTTTGAACAACTGTGCAGTTCTCACTTGCTCTCCTATCGGTAAGAAAACAGGCAAAGGTCCAGAGGAGGGCCATGTAATTCATTATAGACATGAAAGAGTTTACATGGAAGGAATGAATAAATAAGGATGCTTCACTCAGGAAAAAGTAAAACTAAGTGAGAATATAATGAACGTATAAAATGTGTGATGTGGGAGAAAGTAAATATTAATAGACAATAAATGATCAGTTCAGTGCAAAAGTTGGGGGGAATCAAGTTGGCAAGAAGCAGGTTGAAGCCAGGTGGGTAGGAATAGTTCCTCACACAGTGCTGAGCTCTGGGGTTGTGTATCATGGCGTGCCATGTGTGCCCCATGGTTGCAGAGGCTCAGGAGGAAGCTGGACAAAATTCACTGGGGTCTGTGGAAGCCACATCTGGCTCAGGAAGTTCTTGAGCCAGTAGTGGTTAGAGTACTCGAGATACATGTTTAGTTTATCCTTACAATCTTTCCTAGGCATCCATTTGGCCCCTTTGGAGACCAGACATTCTTCTGGATGGACCTTTGGTACAGATTGATACAGCCACTGATACATCCTTATTTTAAGGAAATTTTTTTAACTTACTTTTTTAAGTATTTTTCCTTAGAGTTTCTTAGGAATGCCAAGTATTCCTCAGTTACCAGTTCCCAAAAATGTCTTTGCTCTTTTAAAGATTATTTAAAACATTGTTTGCATGTTTAAGACGAACAATTTTCAGCCTTTGCAATATTAGTTGGGGATTTCTGTATTTGTTTCAGTAAGTTGAATTACATTTGAAATCTATTAAATCTTACCTGGAAGGTGAAGCATTTTTTGTTTTTACCTTTCCTCACTACTGAAAACTTGTTTAATGATAGTGCATTTGATAAGAGAGGTGGCTTGAAATCACTTTGTGGTCTGCCGTTTGACCGTCTATGAATAGAATTGCTAAAAACCTGAGCCTTGGAAAGGTGCTTCCTAGCAGTCAGCTATAAATAATTAGCAATAGCTTATAAAAAAATCTCACTTATAGCCAGAAATGGAGTGGTGGAGAGGAGGGGTTCCCTTTCATGGAAAACATTTTGCAAGCACATTATATATGCCCTCTTAACATTTCTAATAACCATAATATCTGTGCTTCATATGAATCTCACATGTATGAAGAGTCAAGACCTAAAGCGCCAGTTGTCTGCTAATCGGTGTCTAGAGGTATCCTATTTGATTAAAATTGCTAGAAAAATATCAAATCTCCTTTTGTGGAAAGGTTTTTAAAGTGAGGTGAATTGATTTGCTGTAGCAGAGACAGTGGTTTTCTTCCTGATGCAGAGCTGTTCAGGCTAAAAGTCCTGTTAGCCAAGGTCCTTTCTTTAACGGCAACATAGTCCTTGCAGTAAGACAAGGGTTTAAAGCCTCTGTTCCTGGTGCTTGGGGAGAACTGTAGAAGTAGTGTTAAAGTTGGGTGCATTAAAAAATGGAGTAACAGCTTTTCCTTCAGTGGTGTGTATTTCAGCTGGGACATGGTCTGCTTCTGAGAATAATCCTGCTGCAGAGGAAAGACATCTTGTCTTGTTGGTAAAAATATACGGACATTTTCTTTGCAAAATCTGCAGGAAATGGTCAGCACCTGCCTTTACATTTGTGTGAGTAATTTCAGTCAGATCAGTAGACTTGTTAGTGCCAATTTATTTCAGCAATTAGTCATGTGCCTGTTCGTAATTAGGCCCTTGGATGGGACAAGATCCAGAAGAAGTCATGCAAATGACTCACACATTACTTCTTCAAGAAGCCAATAAAATGATGAAAAATTTGCAGATGAAGAGCTTGTAATTTTCAAAGATCTTGGAAAGGTTTGGGGCACTCTTTTTCTCAAAAACTTAAAATCAAATTTTATTAAGTGCTCTATGCCAAGGTAGCTACAGGTTTTCTGAATTACTGGCCAAAAAGAATTATTATCCCTGGAAGGCTTGTATTTAATATTACCAAGAAAAAAATTAACTGTGTTAGAGCAGGTAAAGTAATCGAATGAAGTACTTTCAGTACATTTTTCTTGGTTTTAGTGAATTTGATGGGTTAGTAAAATAATAGTATTCGTTACATGCTTGAGTATTCATACTTAAATGGACAGTACCATTTAACTCAAATTATTTGTAGGACACAAAAATAAGTTTGCTGTATGTATGAGTGCTTTCCTGTTTGGGGAAGAGCTAATGATTTTGTAGTTTTTATTCTAGTGTAGTTGCCTGTGTATGTGGTAACATCTATATTTACTTAGACGTACTTTTATTAAAATCACAGGTTAAATAACTTGAATGCAAATCATACCGGTCTTTCTCCTTCTCTTTACCACTGCTTTTCTTCCTGGCTTGTATTTTTAATCCAATCCTCCTCAGGCTTTGCTTGTTTGGGCTATTTTTTTATTGTGGGGTTTTTTTCCCCCAGAGGCCCTGCTGCATCCTCTGGCCTCTTTCCATATTTTTTATATCCATGCCACTCCTCCTTTTTTTCATCTGTCTGGTCATGTTTAGTTCCCCCCTTTCTTTTTGTCACTGACAGTATTGCCCTTCTTGCCAATTTGCCTTGCATACCTGTGCTTTGCTGTTACTTTAAAGACTTTTCTGTTGAGTTTCTTTTTTAATACCTTTAGTCCCTCTTTTCCTACTGCTCCATGAGCTCTTAAGCTGCATCCTAAATCCCTGTTGCTCACTGCTCACCATTTCTTCTCAAACTCACCCTCTATCTTGTGTACTTCTGCTGCCTGTCTTCCTCTCTTCAGTGTGTGCTCAGCCCTCCTTGGCTCTCTACCTCTCCAGTCCTGTCCCGAGGGCTGCCTCAGGTTGCCTGCTGAAATCCACAGTAGCAGCACACCTTGCTGCTGTCACCACCACTTCCAGAGCCCCTCAGTCCTGAAGGGGATCTCTGGTGACAAGAGAAAGTATTCTTTGTTAGTCTAAAGAGTCTATTATGTGTTTAGCTTGCTGTCAAAATGTTATTAATTTCAGGATTCACATTTTTTTATTTAGAAACATCAGAGTTTTTAGAATGGTTTTAAACTGGTAACCACTTGTGGTTTTGCTGGGACAAATGCACATAGATTAAAGCACAGGCTTTCCCATGGTTAGGACAGGAGTCAGGGATAGGAAACAAAGCACGTTAAATCCATCTGCCAGTGATTGTGACAACTGTTTTCTGCAAACTGTTTTCTGGATTTTCCCACTGCTGTTCTAATAGTCAGAAGTAAAGAATTATTGATTGATCTCCACAGACTATCCATTCAGTAACTTGTTATACGATTGTTTCCTCTGGTAGCTGATGTACTTTGTAGCTTTACAGATTTTGTCTTTAAGCTTTTTTCTACCTGTAATATACATATCTTGTCCTCATTTGAAATAAGCTATTCATCAAATGTTTGTGGATTAGTTAGCACGTTACCGTTTTTCTCCTGAACCTTCTTTGTCATAGAGGGTGTTCTTCTTTTATACTTCTTTTGTTTGGGGGTTTTTGTGAGTCTCTGTGTGTCTGTGTATAAAAACAGATGAATATTCAGCTTGGATAATGGAAAGCAGGGCAGTATTTTTGCTTGGAAATGCACAAAGGCATCTTTATAAGCTTTCTCAGTTATTGGTCTGTTAGATATAATCCCAGGCACCCTGCTGTGCGAGCAGTGGGTTGGACTAGACAGTTTCCAACGGCTCCTTCCAGCCCCAACTATTCGGTGATCCTGTGATCATCTTAGTTGACATACGTTTAGTGTTTTATTTGTGTTTTAAAGAGAAGGGCTCTTCTGTAGGTCTTTGTAATTGGCTTTAAATTTAAACTAACATTTTATACATTTTGGGTTTTTTTCTTCCCTGCTTTTTCAGCAGTCACACATCCATAATTAAATACAGTTCCAGTGGTTATTCTTTGGGATGGAAGTTGTCCTATCCATGAATATAAAATTAGCATCTTGGCTGTAAAATACCTCTAAATTCTTCTGGTGTTCTAACAGTTATACTTAACAATAAACAGTGCTCAAAAAACTAGAGAAAGTGGAAAGATACTACTACTAGTGAAATCTCACCAATCTTTTATTGTCTGTCATTTCAGTCATCAGAGGCAAGAAGTAGATTTTTTCTTTTACCTTTTCTATGTTATTTGAAATGAGACTTCATTGTTAATTCCTTTAGAACAAGACAGACAAAAGCAAAAAAAAAAAAAAAAAGCCAAACAAAGATTAAGAGATAAAATGATTCCTCATTGGTTTTTTTAGTAGGATTGCCTAGATGGTCCCTGTCTTCTGTTTGCTTTTGGAGCAGTCTGTCTGGAATCAAGGGGCACTTGGGGTTCAGGGATATACTGCAGGTTCACGTTGCTAGTGCAATTGAAAACAATGAAAATGGCTTGAACAGATGAAAGAAAAAAATCCCTTTCTGGTTCAGCCTGTGCATCCATGGCCATCTGCTCCATTAAGGACCAGTCATCAAATCTTTGGGATTTAATAAAGCACTGGCAGTTTCCACCTGGAATTTTAGCTGTTTATCTTAAGGGAAGAACCTGTCTTCAGTTTCAGTGCAATTCCTAAATCAGATATTTTTTGCTATTTGAGGTTCTTATTGTTCAGGTATTTGAAAATGCTACCAGTCATTTTTTTTCAGTGCTGGATTAAGATTTTTTATTATTCTACTATAGATTTGTTCTAATAATCATTAGTCAGTTTTACATTGTGATATATTTCTTCTAAACTGTTGAAAAAGTGCTGACAGCAAGTGCCAGCATCTTTACATTAGATCGATTTCTATAAATGTAAGATGGCCAACATTTTCCTATTCCATAGCATAAGATGGCCACTGAAAGACGACACAGTTGAAACCTCAGATGGAGCTGGATTGATTCATAACACTATAGAGCTTATTTCCCATTCCTGTTATAATATTTGGTACAAACTCAAAGCAGGATACAGAGCAAGATGGATCACCAAGATGATCCTTAGAGTTTCTATGTGAGATCCTTATCTCACAAGTACTTGGGGATTTTTTTTGCAAGTATCTTCATATTAGTAGGAGCACTTCCAATACTTAAATGTAAACATTTTTTAGGAGTTAAACTCAGTCAGAGTGAGTCTTCGTGATAATTTCAAGTTGTGTTGTGGCAGGATGCTGTGGGTTTAATAACTTGCATGTGTTTAGGCGGTTGGGGAAGTGCAGGAAGTATGTAGAACAAGATGGCGTGTTGTAAGAAAATTACAATAAAATTCATGTAAAGTAATATTATAGTAGTATTATTTAGGATATTATCATCACTCTGATTTTTATGGGAAAATGTGTTTTTTATTTTGTAGTATGTTCCCTGTGATCAAAACACTAATGCAATATAGGAGCAGTTTGCTCTAGCAAAGTCCAAGAAGAGATATTTATATGTGGAGGAAAAGCTGAACCTGTCACAAAAATACTTCACCTTTTTTTTTTGTCACTTCGAACACATTACCCTTTTGGAATCTACAGTTGGAAAACTAAGTCTCCAAGTCTTGAAATTAATTTAGCTAGAGAACTCCACTCTTTCATCAAAGTCCTGTACTTCATAATGTTTCTACAGAAAAAAAATCTAACCAGAGCTTTGTAAGTTTTTGTTGCTGCCACTCTGAGTCTTTTTCAGAGTGCATTGAGGAAACAGAGCAACAAAAAGGAGCACTTGCTGCTGATTCATTTGAAACAGAAATTGTATTTTCTTAGTTAAAGGATTTCTTTTCCATATTGACAACAAACAAATTGATGCGGTACCATAATAGTTGCGGTGTTTTAAGCTTTTCTGTCTTATGGTGATTTCAGGTAATTAATGCTATCACATAATAATTCTGTCAGTTAGTTATCATTTAATATGAGATTATGGTGTTTGTGATTAGAAGTATTGCTGTCACCATTTCAAGGACACACAGGTGAGATCCTTCCATCAGAAGTATGATAGGACACTTTTTAAAAGCAGGACAGGTAGTAAACTATTCTTCCTTAGCACATTAGATGGGTAAAGCTGTTCTTTCAGGCTAAGTCATTTTGTTTAAAAACTGAATGTAGTTGTAGTACTGCCATGTGCCAACAAGATCTGGGTTGGTTTAGGTGTCATTTTTTTCAGTATAATGTACTTTCTTAATTATTAATAGTGTTGATTTTGTGTTAAGTTCAACTACTGGTCTTCATCAAGTCACTGAGTCTTATACAATAAGGCAATATCCAGATTAAAAAAAAAAATTAATATTGTGGATTTGTACAAAAAAGGGCGAATAAAACATAGAGGGGGTCAGAGACCACAGGATTCTTCTCAAGACAGAAATCTCTAGCTATGAATTTACTTCTTTTGCTGCATAACAAACATCAATATTTAACAAATGCACCATCGATATTAAAGTTTTTGTTTAATTGTATATTATAATACTGTTTCTATCTTTCCTAAAGCATTTATTACCTCATTAAACCCATTCACATCATGCTAAAATAATTTAAATGAATCTTTATCTGTTCTGCCTCTCAGTGACATCTGGCATTTCAGAAGTCCATTTTTATTTTACTAGTACTAGTGGTGCGATGTAACTGTTGAAACTTCTTGTTTGTTTTTTACAGAAATCAGCTATGTGTTAGTAATTGTAATATTTTCCAAACCTGCTTTTTCCCTATTAAGCAGGAAAGCTTAATATAGGGCATTAGCTCTGTGAATGCTATGAAGTCCTGTAGAGAATGTTCCTTCTCATCTGGTGTTCATGTAACTGACAAAGAATTGTCTTTTTAATTGAAATAATGTTCACAAATGCTCTCATAATTCATCTCTTGTGTGATACATAGTATTCCACAAGTTAAATGTCTATTTTTAATGATCGTAGAATGGTTTAGGTTGGAAGAGACCTCTACGATCATCACATCCTGCCATTAACCCAGCACTGCCAAGTCTGCCACTAAACCGCCTCCTAAAGTGTCACGTCACATCTTTTAAATACCTCCAGGGATGGATGCAATACAGTGTGCTGTCATCTGATGCTAGATACATAATATCTGTGCTGCACCTTACTGATTAAGGCTTGACCCTGCAGATGCTTACAGATCTTATTTTATGCACACAATTAATTTTGTGGCATTTGATTTTCTTGCCTCAGTTGGTAAAACTAAGCTATTAGCACAGTTTTTACAGCTAAATTCTGTGTTGTCGGTGTTTTCAAATGCTTTCCTTTCAGAAGAGTGATCCTGGCTTACCAGCCACATTCTCCCCAAGCTTTTAATTTGTGTTTACAGTAATTCACCGTGTAATACGTGGAAAAATAAATATACATTGCCAGTAATAATGTTGCATGTTTCAGGACCCAGTTATGTGTGATCAAACAAAGGGATTTTCATACAATGACTACATCTCTTAATTTTCTTTTTAGCCAACCAATGGGATCTTCATGAGTGCATTTCTTATTGTTTTACCTTTGGAGTCCATGGCTCATGGACTTTTCCATGAACTGGGAAACTGCTTGGGAGGAACGTGTGTTGGGTATGCTGTTGTGATTCCCACCAACTTTTGCAGGTATGGTTACCGTGCATTTCAGCTTCACAGTAGTGTAAATGTACTGTTCACTCATGGACGCGATGCAGTGCTGTTGCTCAGATTTTTCAACAATTAAATACAAATTTAAATAATAGTCAAATTTTCTATTTTTCCTTTTTCTCACCCTGGAATGGGTAACTCCACCTTTCTATCTAGGTAATTTGCTTTTAGAAAGCCAATGAATACAGACCAGCTGTGCATAGGCAGATTTCACAGTCCGTATCTCACACAAAGGAGGATTGGGGCATTTGACTGAGACCAGGTATCTTACATGAAGAGATTTAATAAACCAAACAGATCAGTTCAAAACAATTTTGAATTCTATTAAATGAGGTGGTGTCTACATTTAAAGTTCATTGAAATTAGATTTGCAAGTGGACTACGTGTCATGTATTGGTGTTGAGAATTTGAAGCTGTTTTTTGTTCCAACGTAAGTATTACCATATGAGAAATGCATGATTGTGAAGGGATTGTACTATTATTATTTGTCCATGTTTGTTTTTCTTACAAGCTTTGAACTTGCAAATGCTGCTTTTGCCATAAAATTAAAATTGGTGTGTGTACATTTTTTTGTAAGTGATAAACAAGAGCTTTATAAATTATCTCTTCAAGTTACAAGAGAAATAGAGTAGTAAGTTGAAACGAGAGGCTTCAAAATAGATCTGCCCAGTTTATGAAAACTTCACAGCTTCAATATGTGTAATGGATTCAGTGGATAAAGAAGAACTTAACATCAAAGCAACCAAACATAGTGTGCTAATCTTAGATAACTGTATCTTAAATATTGTAAAAAACAAATTTTTCTGAGCTTCTGATCTACAGTCTTTCAGCTGTGCAGCCTTCAAAAGTCCATGTCAATTATTGTTACAGATTTGAAAAATAGATTTTCGCAATTTACATTACAATAAAATTAAATTAATTTTGTTTCCATGGTAACAATTTAATTCTTTCATTGTATTTTATTATTCTGGCACAGGCAGTTCCCTCTAATTTTGAGCAAATGAGATACTCTTGAGCAACTGTTTAGGACCTGACAGAACTAAACTTCCTTATTAACAAAGCTTGACTGTTTCAGTGATGAGCCCAGTTTTCACTTGCTGAGAGGAACAGTAATGATGAGCTATTCAATGTAGCTATACCAGTGGAATATTAATTTTCATAAAAAGCCCTAGACAGGTGAGAAGGTACAAAATTTAATTAACTAGACAATAAAGAGACTAGGTAGCTTTACATACTGACTTGCAAGCAAAATACATGAAGAATACACACATATATACATATATAGGGAAAAAAAATATAATGTCATGTTTTGTATTAGTAGAGTAAGACTTATCTCCATATTTTCACCCACAAAATCTCTCCATGTCTGTAACTGAGCATAAATGAGGCCAATTTGGCCTAGCTGTCAGTCATGTTCCTTATCATTACCCTTATTACATTGGCTGAAGAGTGATGAATGCTTTTCTCTTTCCGAAAATATATTCTGAAGAGCGCTCCCCTAACTGGGTGTCTTGCAAGACCAAATCTCCTATTATTATGATTAATGAATAGCTGTGTAGACCTAAATAAAAAGGTGTATTTTTATTCGATACTTTATATACTGCATATATTTGGGCTTATTTATTATATATTTCTCTGTTTTATATAAAATGTATCTATAAGTACAAATAAAATGCATTTTGGAACCCAGGGACTCTTTTTTATTTTTCTTATATATGCATATTCATATCTATGTAGACATAAATATACATGCATGGTTTCTTCCAGGTCTAGTTTGTAACTTTCTTAAAACTTTGACTTTCTAAGCTGTGAATAGTTACCTGAAACACATTTCTTATGCTGAAAGAACAGCATCTGAACAGCACACACAAGAAAGAATTACTGTATTTGTGTGGGTTACGTGTTTCAGAGTATCTGAGCAAATAGTGTATGTGGATTTCTCTTTCTTCGATTATTGGAAACTAGTTTGCCTTATATTTTGTGCAGATTAGCACTCATTTTCCCTGCACTTCTTTTCAGTTGTGCATGAAAAAGTGCCTGTGTGAAGGCAGTGCTCCTCAGTGGGACTTCATGAAATTGTTGGAGCCTCCCCAACTTCTTCCGTCACAGCTTCTTTCTCTCCCTCTGTCTCAGTTGCAGAAATAGCATGGGGCTGAGTAAGGACTATGCTTCGAATTGAAGTGTGGCAGAAGATAGTGGTCCCTCACTCAAATACAGTAATTTGAGTTGTTTATAAACTGTAAATTTAAAGTAAATTTGAATTTAGAACAGTGCTACCTCATAGCAGAGAAAATATGCATAGGGGAAAAAATGACCAGTTACTAAAAGTCCACTAAGCATGAAATAGTTATCAACCATAATCATTAGCTGTTCTCCTTCTCTTTAGTCCTGACGGCCAACCAACTCTTCTTCCACCTGAGCATGTCCAGGAGTTAAATCTGAGGTCTACTGGCATGCTTAATGCCATCCAAAGATTTTTTGCATATCACATGATTGAGACATACGGTTGTGACTACTCTACAAGCGGACTGACCTTTGATACCCTTCACTCCAAGATCAAGTCTTTTCTTGAACTTCGGACAGCAGATGGACCCAGGCATGATACCTACATTCTGTATTACAGTGGTCACTCACATGGCACTGGCGAATGGGCACTGGCAGGTAGGTGGTTTGGGGATTTTCTTTTATTATTTGTTTTGGTATTGATAAACTTTCCAAGTCAATTCAGTAATTCTGTAGAAGATCATACTGTATTGCGGAACTTTGAAGTTTTGCTTGAACTTATTATTGGATTGTTCAGAATGGCAAAGAACCATCAGTCTTGGTACAACAGGTTTATACAAGCTTCTGGCAGGGAGGGAAGAAAGGGAAAGGTAATATTGCAGAGCATGACTGTTAAGAGATTCAGAGACTACAAGAAATTGAGAAAACAAGCCAGGTTGCAGGCTGACTACCTCTGCTAGTGGAGAAAATAGAGAAATGCAGAAACCCCTTTAGTATGCAGCTAAGTTGTTGTTAAGAGGTGGCTCTTTCCTTCCCTTGCATTGTATGACAGTCAGGTATGTTACTTCATGAACTTCATCATTTTAGTATTTACTGGCTTTGATAAAAATTCTTTTACAGCTAGCTAATTTTACATTTGTTCTCAAACTTGTCTAATATTGTTGAGCCCAAATGTATTCTTTCAAGTTTAAACAGTTTCATATTCCCTTGATTTTCCTCCCACATGATATTTGTATTCAACAAGTTAACTTTAAAGATTGCTTTTTTCCCTGCATAGAATTAAAAGTGAAAATTACACGCTCCTGCTCTGAAGACAGATCGTTCCCTGTATTTTGAGGAATATTTGTTCACTGTAATGAGCAAGCATAATCTTTTCTCATTCCCTGGACATGACAGAGTGAATTACAGAGTGTTCTGTGACACTGTGTCTGTTAGACTGTCACGAAGGACTGCATTTATGTCCTTAAGATGTGCTTTGCTTTTTTTTATAAAAGACAAAATCAGTAAAAGAAACAGGAGGTAGATACACAATCCACACTGGAAAAACAGGTCTTCAAACGTATAACAAACCTTGTATCATAAAAACAGGTATGGTTTGCTCACATTGTAGACTTTGAGAGTGACTGTGGGAATAGTGTAGCCTCAAGACTGTAAACCTCTATTTAAAGGGCCAGTTTAATGCCTTGTCATGTGCTTGGCATAGACTTCACCATTTCCCCCTTTCTTGGCCTATTTCTTTGGTAAACTTAATGAAGTTGTCAAGTCATTACAAGGTTTAGCCTTGCTGTGCTGCTGTAGCGATCTGAGGTCACTGTGTGCAGAATAGTAAATACATTTGTAACTTTTTTCTTCCTGGGATAGAATTAATTCTCTTGCATAGCAATTTGCCTGTGAGCTCCAGGCTCTATGTCAGCAATGTCTCTCCAGCTGCATGTGCTCTTCAGCAGGGCATGCCCTTCAATGTGTGCTCATGCTGAGATGGATGTTCAGGCATGGGTTGGTTTCTGTCTGGAGGCTCTATACTTGTTTTAGTGCAGCTCCATCCCTGAACCTTTAGACCTGCTGAAGAGCAGCGTGTATTCTTCTCAAGGGCTTTATCTATATCCGAGATTTTAAAAAGCTACAGCTGTACTGTGAGCTTAGTGCACGTGGTGAACTACAGTGTATGCCAGGGTGGCCAAATAACTTCTCTGAGAATGGGGTAGTTTGTCCATAAGAGCAGCTGCCACCCTGTGCAATTGCTGAGTGTTTGCACACCTCTTACGTGGAGCAGACTATCAGCAGAACTCCACTTCCCACCTGTGCTCCAGCTAGCAGCATAGACAAAGTCAGCTTTCTTGCATGTGTAGAGCCAAATGTTGCTGCAAAATTTGAACCGCTTCCACCCCAGTCCTGGCTTACTACATCTAGCCACCCTGGAGTGTGACTGGGGAGCTCGGGTCTCTCTGTACCGTGTAGGTAGCTGTAACCTAAATTAATATCCAGCTTTTAGGATAAAGGCCAAGGTAACTTAAAAGTTTCAGTGCTGAGAGATACAGTGTGTAAATGCAGTGGTCCTCAGCTTTCTCACAAAGCTCCTTTTCAGTTACCAATCCAACCACATCTTCAGCTTCCACTTGGATACACGTATAGTCACATAAAGGAGAGGACCAGGCAGCTGTCACAGGTCTTGCATGCTTTTTTTGTGATTAATTTTAGTTAAATGAGGGAGTGTAATGGGATCTTCCTTCCAGATATCACTGCTCTGGCATGTAACTTGAAAGTATAAACTGAAAAGATAAATGCTGCCTGACTGTAATTGTGCCCCATGTGTTGGACACTGGCGTTTTGTGACAGATGGAACCTTGGTCATCAGTTCCAGTAATGTGTACTATCCTCTGACCTGTGAAGAGGATGAAAAGAGATGACAACAATGAAATAAAACATTCATCTGATTGAAAAAGTAGTTTCTCACTGCTGGCTTGTGCCATGGTACAGCACAGCAGTAGCAGTGTAGTCTTTGCTTTGTAATGACATCTTTCAAAGGAGGCTTACTGAATTCATTAATTCAGTAATGATGTTCCTCTGTTGTTGGAAGCTGAGATGCAACACAGTGTATAAAAGAAACTGTTAACTAGTCATGCATAAAGTATGAGCAGTCAAATGACCTGGGAGGTCATGTTGTCTGAATGAAGGTAAAGGCATGAGCTCAGCTAATAAGGTTTTTGTCTCTGTTCCTGAAACTGCTGGCGTACCTGTTGTTCTGCTAAACCTGCCAGAGAGCCAGAGGTGGCCAGACACCCACATTTCTTACACAGCTTGATGCCTAAATCTTGTGCTGAGTGATAATCCCATGTGTTTGAGGTCCACAGGATTGGAAGCCAAGCGTGTGTTTGCTTGTGTCTGTGAAGGATGAAATGGTTTTCTTTGGGTGATTCTGTCCAATGCTGTTTTGAAATCACCTGCACTCCTACATAGCTACACTAAAATAAAGTTTATTTATAAGCCTTTGAAATGTGAATAAATAAAGAAATTTTTATAGATAATTGACACGGAAGGTGTACCTAGAAAAGGGAAACTACTTTTATGTAAGTCTCTGCTATAAATAACTACAGCAATTTGAGGATCCTATACCAAGACAAGTCATTACTTTAGGTTTGTATCCTAGAGATTCTCTTTGGTACTAAATTTTCCAGTTTTGCATTTTCTTGGAGAAAGGTGCTGCTCTGTAATTTTGCTTGTACTTTAACCACAATAGCATGCACAACGCTCTAATTCTGAGATGTTTTTTTGAAGCACTTTTTTGTCACCCCTTACAGGTAGAGCTGTAAGTGCTGAAATATGCAGCTAACAATGTTTTAAACACTGCTTAATTATATTCCATAGAGAAAAATCACTCTAAAATTCAGTTATTTTAAATCACATTTTTATAGCTTTCCTCTTCATTTTTTTTCAAGTTGACATTTTCAAACTAGCATGTTCTTGTTGTAAACTGTATCATAGCTTCAGCTAGCCAAAACCTAGACATACCAGTTCTTTAATACCACTGCGGAGACAGTGGAGATTTATTCACTTGTTTGCAAGATGTTATTAGGTACCTGGGTAAGTAGTCTGCTTTTCAAAGCTACGTAGATCCTGCAGCATCCAGTACACTTAAGCAGAAGGACTTCCTGCTATAGGTAACACTTCAGGTTTAATTACAATCTCCTCTTTCAAAGCGCTGCTGGAGCAGGAGCTGAGACAGAACATGAGAAGTTGGGCACTAGTTGCAAGGGTCTTCTGACCTGATAGGAAAAAAATATTGGGGAAAAATTCCAGTGAGATTTTTGTTTCCTTGAGTTTTAAATCCATACCAGTTTTCTTGAACCTCTGGAAACAGCTGTCTTTATAGAGAGAATCTCTTCATTTCTGGTGATGTGAATTTTTGTGCTTCCATGTAGCATTCACATTGTGCTTTAAAATTGTTTTGGCTCCTGCCATTTGAAGATGTATTTTCTTCTAAATTAATCTCTTAGAGGAGCCTTCTTTTAATATTCATAAAAATATATTTAAAAAGTGTTCTATTCCTGTTCCTAAAATTATTAAGATTTAATACAAAATAAACTTTATTTCAGATTTTCTTTCCCTGTTTATCTGTATTTTCCAGATTTCCTCAATTGGCTATAATTTCTTTCACTCTATAAAGGAATTCCTTTTTTGTTATTGGTGATGGGTCTTCTTTCTAATCAAGGGCAAGTTAATGGCTTTGTCTGCCACAGCAAGTCAAGTGAATGCAGTTAATACCTCTGTGGAGATATGCAACATTTACAGACAGAAAGGATCAATTGAAATCATCTGTAATATCTGTCCAAATTGTTAAAATAAGAGATTCTTAGAACCAGTCAAAACAGTTAAAGTTCTGCAGAAGTTTCTGTTTCTTCATCCTGATATTAAATCTTTTCGTCCTTGTGGCAGGGGGTGATGCCTTACGACTTGACACGCTGTTGGAGTGGTGGAGAGAAAAGAACGGCACTTTTTGTTCTCGACTGATCATTGTTTTAGACTGTGAGAACTCTCAGCCTTGGGTTAAAGAAGTAAGAAAAGTAAATGACCAGTATGTTGCTGTGCAAGGAGCAGAAATGGCCAGAGTTGTAGACATCGAGGAAGCAGACCCTCCACAGCTTGGTGACTTTACCAGGCAATGGGTTGAATACAACTGTAACCCTGACAGCAACATCAGCTGGTCTGAAAAGGGCCGAACAGTGAAAGCAGTGTATGGTGTGTCAAAGCGCTGGAGCGACTACACTTTGCATTTGCCAACGGGAAGTGATGTTGCCAAACACTGGATGATGTACTTCCCACGCATCACCTATCCGTTAGTACATTTGGCAAACTGGTTTTGTGGTTTAAATCTGTTCTGGGTCTGTAAAGCGTGCTTTAGGTGCTTGAAAAGATTGAAAATGAGTTGGTTTCTTCCCACAGTGCTGGATACAGGACAAGGTTTCAAACTCGTCAAATCCTAATCAGCAACCAAAGAGAAAATGAAGTGAGAGCTCTGTGAACTTTCTCACTGTACCATACTTAAAACTTTTTCTATGACTATTTTTCTCTGAAAAAGTCTGCTCTACTCACTTTATTCAGCTTTTTGAGCAGCTGCAGTATATGCAACAGTTAGAAATTGCAAACTTAAACAGAAGAGGGTAGAACTATGATATTTTGAATTTTCTTACTGGTCTGTAAGTACATACGTAAGAGACTTATTTAATATGACCATGCATTTTGGAGACAGGTCACATGTTCATATGTCTTACTTAAGGCAGCCTTTGTTTAGAGACACCAGTTTGATGGACAGGAGCTCCTGTGAGTGTTACACCATGCTGATCTGTCATTTATATTCACTATAGGGTTTAAATACAGGAAAGGAACCAAGCTAATACTCCAATCAATTTGCATGTCCTTGAAATTACATGGTGGGATCACTGAGCCAAAAAAACACAGAATACCTAGCTACTGTATGTAAATAGCTACCAAG
The DNA here is from genome assembly GCA_013398955.1 of Callaeas wilsoni. NCBI lineage: Eukaryota > Metazoa > Chordata > Aves > Passeriformes > Callaeidae > Callaeas > Callaeas wilsoni. The sequence continues at coordinate 86,029 of VWPU01018250.1, read as the reverse complement.
AAGCTTTAGTTTTATTTGCTTTTGCATCTTCTGCCCTGCCTCATTTCTCTACTGCTATCAGTGGAAATTTGCCATGGAAAACAGGGAAATCAGACAGCTCTCTAATGCTTGATACTTCTCAGATGGTGTGTTCTGAAGTGAGTTTTAAAAACATTCAGTGTTACTTTCAGCATTAAATATCTTGCTGGTGATCTTTGAGCATACATTCCCAGTAGTTAATTCGTATATGGAATAAAAACTGCACTGATCATTTTTCCCTCACCTGTTAGGTAGTTCTGAATTTTCCAGGCTCTTGCTAGTTCGTATTTTGAAAAGCTACTCTGAAGAAAACAAAGCAAAACAAAACACAAGGAATTTAACAAAGAAAATAATCCACAGATAAAAAGTAGGAATACAAGTGTTGCCTTGCTTTCATGTTTATATGAATTCTTTGGTGTGCCTAAGATCTTGATTCTGTGAAATTCTGAGTACAGAGTTGTTGCACTAGTGAGTTCATTACCTGTTAAAACCACAAGCAAAGTTTGTTGGAATGGATTTTTCCCGTAGGAGAAGAGGGATTCCTCAGTATTCCTTAAGTCTTTTCTCCCATCCACAAGGTCCTAATTTTAATCCTTCCACTTACAGAGCTGGATGGGACTCTAGAAATCCTTTCCTTTACTCATAAAAGCAGTATAGCTTTTTTATGCCATTTTCTCAAGTACAGAAGATAAGGGATGAAACAAGTAATTGGCTAAGACAGTACAATTTGTGATGTTTTATTTGCATATGTGTGTGCAATTCAGTAGACCTACAGTTTACTTTGTTTGTTTCCATCAGTATTTTAATAAAAATGTTAGGGAGCAGCTGATATTTGTCTAAAATATAACTTATTAATTTTTTTTTTAATTTAAATACATGCAAATAGTATGTAGCTCTTTAAGTCTTTGCCATCATGGCTTTTTCTAATGCCATTTGAGCTTTTTAGCCAGCCAAGTTAGAGACTCTGCTAACACTGACACTCATCAGTAACTCCCGAAATAAATAATGAGAGCTACAACAGCCAAAGCAATTTGTACCTACCAACTTCAAAATGGTGATTTTCTCAGATCTACAAGTGGTAGCCACTCAGTTTCTTCATTGGTATGTATTACACAATGTTGTTTAGCAAGACACTACTTCCCACACCACTTTCCCTTTCTCCGTCCCCTTCCATAACGTGAAAAGTGGATAAAGAAATGAGAGCTAAATGATATCCTATGAAGGCTCAGTGCCTTTGGGTCTTCTCTGAGTAAGTGCTGTGTTTGCAGCTCTGTCAGGGATTCAAAAGGTGGCTGTCATCAGTAAGGACAGAGGGTGCTTACACCATCTGACTTCAGGTATCCAACTTAAGTTCCTAATGGGGGAGCCAGAGGTAGGAGTCATTTAAATTCAGATGTCCAACAGCCAGATATCTGAATCCATGCTAGTGACCTGAAGTGCTCCACTGCTTGTTAGCAAGGAGAAGTAAATATTTCCAGAGGTAGACTGATTTGTTCTCTATTCTAGGATGAATTTTCCTGTAATTGAGGGCATTACATTTTTTTTTTGTTTTGTTTTCCTGTGCCAAAGGTCAAGCTGTCAGACCCCCTATGTCTCTTGAATAACCTTAGAGCACCTCTTAGCCATCCTCTGGAGCCTGAGCTGGGTACCTAAGCTCCTTGTTCAAGCACATAAACTGGATACTTGAAGTTAGGTTGAACAAGCATCCATCAGGTTGCAGCAAAGTAGCACTGCCTCCTGCAGAAGTCAGTCTTCCATTCCTGGTCATCAGCTCTCGAGTATAGATTCATAAAGACTGCCTTTACGTTTGGTTTGTAAAATCACCATTGCTTTGACTTCTCTGTCAGTAAAAGTTCACCTGATTGCATCATAAACTGGTAAAGCTTGAGCCTTAGAAATTTTTAATGAAGTCCTCATAAACACCTGATAGTAACCCTGTGAACATTTGAAGTCAAGAAGTTAATCCTTTCTGTTCTGGAAAAGCTTTAAATATCAACCATAACACTTGGCGCTAATTATAATGGACAGATCTTAATGGGTAGATCTCTGCCTGCTACTGTGACATTTTTACGGACATCATCTGTATCTTTCTTTTTGTACATGAAGGGTAACAGGAAAAGTGGGATTCCTGACCTGTCCTGAGGCTGTGAGGAGGAATCCGCTATGCAGTGCAGTGATGGTCTTAGCTCTGGGCAGAATAAATGCAACGGTTTGTGCTGCTGTTTTGCCTCTGGCTATTAAATGGTTTCCAGCTTACTTATCAAAGTTAGATTTTTTCCTAGGATACTCTGGGTGATATTCAGCTGTTTGCTGAAAGGCAGATAAAAGAGCTGGAAAATAGAGCAAAAATACTATTTGCAAAGCTAATAATGTGTTTGCAGGTTTGTTTCTGTTTTCTCAATTAAAGACCTCTGGTTTTCTGAATTTGAAGTAGTTCTAACTTGAGCTAAGGTGTTCCTACTTCTGATTTTGTTACTGTTTTAAACAGCAAAGGCATGGTGAAAATGCTAACTTTAAAAGAAATGTTTACAGCTGTTCAAATTAAGAGGTCTTTTTGGACAAAGAGACTGTCGTGTTTCAAAACACAATCAAACTAGGGCTATGGATGATGAGGAATTCAACAGCATCAGTTCTTCACTTCTGCACTGACTTACTACAAGGCATCCTACAGTGACTCACATTCCCAGGTGGAGTTTTTCTCCAGCTCCTGGTGCTTAACGCCTCTCCTCAGGTCTCTGCCTAGCCTCGGGCATGTGCTTGAGGGACAAACACTGGGAGCTCCTGTAATCCAAGTGAGGAGTTATCCTTCTGCTGTTCCTGTATGAAAGACAGGGCCCAAAAGAAACTTAAATCTAATTCCAAAGAATGTTGCATATGCTATCAATTACGTACATGTTGTTTAGTGGTAACGTGTACAAATTTCTGGGTAGAGAAAAACTTCTTTGAGAGGTTTGTCTCTGTACTGTATATTCAGACATTTTGCTGTGAAGTTTGTTATAAACTTGTTTCACAGCCTAATTTTATGTTGACTTTGTTTTATTTACCTCCTCAATAGTATCAGCCTTGCTGAATCATGCAAATGCACTGAGTCCTACAAATGTAAGTCTCTTAAAGGGGTTCAAATTGCATATTCAGAGTAGTATTTTTCTCTGAACAAGTATTGGAGGGAAAAAAAGCCATTATTCTTCACTTTTGCACTATAAGAGTTATGTATATGCAGTTCCTTATGCTTTCTATGCCTTGTCATTGTTGTCCAGTGTCTTCAGTTCAAGTTTTTCCCAGAAAAATTTTGTGTGTTTTGTAAACGCATAGTTAATGCTATGCTAGCAGTAAAGCGCCTCTGTTGCCAGTAGTAGACAATGAAATTGGGTTAATTTTCTTCTTTATAAATACCTTTTGTGGGAGGATTTTTACTGAATATACGGTTTCTAGATATGTAAATAGATTTTTTGAGTGTATTTGTGATACTACTTAAATATATTTTGCTGTTTTGAATGCTCATTTCCATTTCATTTTTTTGTTTGTGTCTTGATCATTTTCCAGATTTCTGTGCTCCCTCGTAAATTGCATGGGGATTTTCTATACAGCTTGCTTCACAGGAGGTTTTTTATAACTAGAAATTGCAAGAGTTTACTGAAAACAGAGTATTTTGAAAATACTCTAAGGATTATTTTTGGTTTAATAATTTAATAGAAATGAGAAATACTAGCTTAAATTATTAATGCCTTTCACGTTGTCATTTTTTTATCACCTACTCAACAAGCTAGTAAAAATGCTGTTTATACTTTGAGATGTAATTTTATAGAGATATAATTGAAGACTTCCTTTACATGAGTACTTGTAGTTAGTCAAACTTCTTATCTCCAATAAGATCAAGTTAAGGGAGGGTTCCTGTGTAAGATCAAGCCTGGGAGAGGAAGCAGAAGAAAACTGTTGCTGCAGAATGGTGAGGAGGACAAATCTGCGCATCTGCTTCTCACAAAAATTGCTGAGAAGGTTCCTGCACTCCATCCTCATGGAACAGTCCCAGCATTCCTCTTAACAAGCCTAGACTTGTTAAGTGAAGACTTTGGTGCGCAATGGAGAAGCAGAGTGGTTACTGTGATAAGGGGTGATGGGCATCTCAGTGGTAATCCAGTGTCCAGAGCTGCCGAGAAAGGCACTGACCATGGGCAGTGCTTCTGGCACATCGGCTGGCTGAGTACAAGGATGATTTAGTGGCGCCTTTTGGTTGGTTGATTGGTTGGTTGGTTGGTGGCTTTTTTAACAGAAAGAGTTCCGTTTTGGCTCTTGTGCTTTGTGATTGAATTAATTAATTTTGCAATTTACTAATCAGTGTTCTTTTCTTACTAAACTTGTGTAGATCCTTTCCGTTCAGTCACAAATCCAGAGGTAGCCCTAGAGAACAGCACAGCTCACCCTCAGTGCTGCCCTGCAGCTAATTCTAACACTCTTTGAGTGGAGTCAGACAACCCAAGATACGTCTCCATCCATGGCACTGGGTTTGGGGGGTTTTGTAACTGTTTTAGGTTACCTAGGAAATAAAAGTCAGTGCAAGTAGCTGTGTCAATGTTGAGAGAATGTTTCTCCTTAGGTGTTGTTACACAGATACATTATTACTGCAAAACAAGTGTAGCAAAAATTCCAACCCATTGGAATAGAGCAAGAAAGGCACCAAGGCCTTGATCAGCATTACCTGCTGCACCAGCACTGCCCTCAGCTGGTCTCTGTTGGCTCTGGAACACATCGCTCACTACCACTGTGAAATTAAAATCAAATTGTTACTGCTGGATTATGCTGGAGACCAGAAAGCTGGATCAGTAAAGGCTCTCAGTAGTACAGAGCCCAGCTTTACAGACTCAGGCCTTGAATGAGTTTAACTTCCTCACACAGTCATATGCGCACACCTTAGGTGTTTGTGATGGTTTGGTCACCATGCAGGCAGCAGTCAAAATCTTTAGGATACTAAGGAGAAGGATATGCCCTAGAGGTGCCTGCAGCATCCCACTGCTTACTGCTAGTGACATGGAAATTTAAAATTTCACTCCTTGCCAGCGCTGAATTATTTTCTCTACATAGTAATTATATAGTCACTTCAAGGTGTAGTGAAACATTCTGGGCTCTTACCTCAGATACTGCTCTGCACGGAGCTAAGGAACTGCCAGTGCTGATGCTGATGGACAAACACAGCCAGCTCTGCTTATTACAGACAGTTCCGTAGTTAATAACTGCTAAAATAAATCCCAGTGAACCTGGTTTTTTAATCCCAAATGCAAAGCCAGGATACTGTAAGACAGTCTGTGTCAAGAGTATAAAACAGGCAACTTGGTTTCCTATGCAAATCAAAGAGAACAGCCTGATTCAGAGATTGGCAATAGCCAGAAGAGAAGTAGAAACTTTTTGCAAAAAAAATGTTTGTTCTATAAATTCTTTATAAGGTCCCTAGATACTGTGGTACTGACTACATTATAAATGCATAAGAGATCCATTAAGAGAGATGGGGAAAAAAAACCTGACAAATTAGGTTTTTATAGCTGAAAGCCCTAAAGATTTCTTCTGCCTTGCAAAAGAGTAGAAAGATTTTTATCCTTAGACAAAGCTTACTTCTTTTGGTAGGAAGAAAGGAAGGGGCTGAAGAAAAGAATGAGGAAAACAAAAAGCCAAGGGAAAAAGTAGTATTGTGGGCCATATTCAGTGCTGTGGCCAGAAGAATGGAATCACAGACCTAGAACTAGAGAAACGTTTCAGAACTGATCCTTTTAGTTTCTTGCAGAGGCTACCCATGTAACCTCACACCAGAAGTATGCTGTGGCCCATCCTAACAAACTGACAGGATAGACAGGCAGGTTTCCATTCTGGGCTCATGTCCTGGCACCATTTAAGATTCTAATGATGGCTTCTAAAATTGATGATGATTACATGTGGAATACAGTGCCTGAAAGCAGGTAAGGCTGCACAGCTACAGGTGGCTGCGCAGTGGGGCTTTCATAGTACAAGGCAATATAGTGGATGTTACCTACCCTTGGGCACATTCCCACACTGGTGTTTGTGCATGAACCATCTGCTGAAGCACTGAAGAAGGTTCCATCTTCTGCCATGGCTTGTGAGAAGGTAGCTCAGACCACCTAAGCTGGGTCTCGGCCTCCGTTTCATTTTTACTCTCAGGTGAGTCTCCAGATGCTTCTCTGGATGAGGAGATGGTACCTTCCAGCCTGAATTAGAACCAGGTTTCTAGTAGGAAAAACTGCTCACTGAACTAAATTGTTTAAAGATTGAGCATGTTGTGGTAAGAGATTTGGTGAATGGAGACAGAATACAGTGCAGGCATACATGGATGAGGTATGTGAACTGGAGGACAGAAAGCAGGGCTGGGAAGAGAACCCTATAAGGGAACAGCATCCTGCTTGTCTTGTATCCAGATATACCACAAGACTGCTTGAACTAGGAAGTCAAGTATTTTGTAATTCCTGCTTGTTTGGCATAGGTGTATAAAACTAAGATAAGTACCAGAAAGGATTCAGATGATGGACCTGCAGCCTACCTCAGCAACAAATACAAAAGGGCACAAGGGGCCAGGGCCACTCGGGAGCTTGCCCTTATCTGAACAAGCCAGAACAGACTGGTACCACCCACAGACAAAAGGAAGAAAGTTTTTGGACCAGCCTGCTCTTGATGCACAAAAATATACATAAACATCAGGATTAGCTGTTGGAGACTTGTAATAGATGTAGAGAGTCTTTCAGGCATCTTCACTTTGGGGCAAGCAATTTGTCCTGCTGGGGATGCTATCTTTGAGCTTAGTAAGTGTGGGGCTCCTGAACATCTGCTCCAAAATGTCTGTTGGATATTACAAAATGGTGTTATTTAGAGACAATTTCTGTGAAGGGGGGAAAAAATACCAGAACCTAACCATCTGAAAAACTAGTACTTTTCTGCAATTCATTGCTGCGCATCAGGTGCCCTGTGGTTCTTTTGAGGAAACAAAAGAAATTGATGGCAGCTGGGATGTTGCTACTCACAATTGCACAATGAGTGGTTGCCAGAGAAAAGTAAACAGCTCTCACTTGTGCACACCCTGGAGAGAAGTTTTGTTGGTCATTGCATGATGCTGGCTATCACGTTGCAGCTGGAGTATTGTTGCCGGTGTTCATTTTCCAATTTTTTTAGCCAGCTGTTCACTAAATAACCTTAATAGAGTTAAACTGTGAGTCCTGCCAGAGGGTGGTGCAGATGCTTGTATTGATTTGAGAGATCTGGAACAGATTAATGGGAGAAAGCTGTACCCTGGGTTCTGAGACACAAAGCTAGTAACCTACGATCAGGACTATTTGAACCATTCTTAATGCTTGTCCCATTTTGGCCGCTCTGAGAAACATGGTGCTGGGCTGGATGGGGCTCTCACCAATTCCAGTGCAGCTGTTCTCATTTTACATCCTCCTTCCCCCTAGAAAGCCTGCTGCCCTCCTGTCTCTCCAGTGAGCAGAGTGTGAAACACTTTTGTGAAGACTAGCACACTGCTTGGTGGTTGCCAAATGGCGTGTACAATGTGTAACTTCACAGCTGAGGTGCACTAGCCAGTATCTATTTGAGGATCCCAGGATATTTAGGATCCATCAGTAAAATATTTTCATCTCTAGGTCCATATTAGATTGGAGGACAGTCACTGTGTGACCCCAAATACCCAAAATTTGTTTGTGTGTGGTTGGGATCTGTAATGTCAAAACTGAAGTAAATACCGAAAACCAGCACTTTGAGGAGAACTCATTCCCTTCTCACTGTCTCTTGTCTTCTAGTTAGTCACTGCTCTTTGTATTTCCAGCGAACCTAGGATGGTTTTAGTTGGGTTAGTTAGAGTCTTGATGTCTTCAGAATTTATGAGGCACTCAGCTTTAGACCACAAAAAGAAAATAAGTCAAAACCAGTCACAAAGCTGTCAGTTCACAGCTCATTCCAGCTCATTCATCTTTCACTTCTCATTTATTTATGTGATAGTATTTCCCACAGCAGAAATCCCCAGCCTGAGTGCATGGCTTAGATACAGCTCCTATTCAAGCTATCACAGACTTACCTCAAACCCCACTAAGACAAAACCATAATGGGAATGGCACCAGCAGAGTAATCACTGAACTCGCAGGCAGCTGAGTGAAGCATCCCAGTGCTCTCATGGGAGCATCCTGTATCTGTAAATCTCTGGACACCCACATCAGTGCTTCCACCTACAGGTTGTACAGTCTAAGAAACACTGGCTTATTTATTGACTGGTTTATTTGTCCTGATTTTGTGGGATATGTAGTAGGACCCAGCTAGCACTTTTCTACCAAACGTTATTCTTGCACCTAAACAAACTCAACTCTGCTTTCAGTCCTCCGTTTGGGTTTCCTTGGTGTACAGCAACATCCTCTTCCTTCACCTGAGCTGTGTACAGCCTCACATGGATTGCACAGCAAGGCTGCACTTTCAGGGCTAGAGAAGAGCTGCCCTCTGGAGAAACACTGATGGCCATTTCCCCCCCTCCAGGAGAAGGGGGGACCTGCCCCAGAGCCTCCACCTACTATCAGCGCATGGTGTGAAGGTGCAGTGCTGCCCACACCCAGCATTTCAAGAAGGCAAGGTGTGCAAGTGGGTCACTGAGGCCACCAGCAACGCAGGACAAGGCTGATGAACTCTGAATAGTTAGAGTGGCTTTTGGTGGGCACTTGGTCTCCAGCCAGAGTCAGCTGGACACAATCTCCTTATAAAGCTCAAGCTTATGGGTATGATTAGATGAGACCTCCAAACATGAGCTCTATACAAGAGCTGGTAAGAGGGGAAAGACTTTTATATTTAACTCAATGACAGGTTCCAGAACTCACTGAGGACATTGGAAACTGGCCTTGATTGCCAACACTCCAGCTAAATTAAACAGTATTTTAAGATGCTTGGGATTAGGTTTCCCCACTCAGGAGAGTGTGATGCTCTGAGTACAGCACATCACCTTCCTGGGTGAGCCAGCCCACCACACCGTGTGAAGTGAAACACTTCTGTGATGAAGACTGGAAAAGATGCTCCACCAGAGACTACTGTAACAGCAGGTGGGAGGTGCTGTTCTCCCTGAGCAGCCTCAGGACGTGAACTGTGACCACCCACACCATCAGGGATGAGCTATAAATACCAAGTTTTGGGTAAGAAAGAAAATTCCTGTCTCCTTGCCAAACAGCTGTTGATTCAGTAGGGCAAGGGGGTGTAAGATTCCAGAAGCAGCTTGTCCTTGTGTACAACAAAATCCCATCCTGTACAGCCTCATGGTGTTCACAGGAAAAGTAGCAGTGAGTATTTACTTACCACCCTTCGTCTCAGGAAACCATCCATGAATGCAAGCACAGGAAGCTGCATTTTAAATGTCAAAATATGCTTTAAAAGCTTCATATCAGCTATGCTTTACCAAAATAGAAAAATACCAACAAGAATAATACAATGCAAGAAGAAATTAAATTACATTTCTCTCTTTTTCCTTCATAAACCACACTCTCCTGAAGTCCAGCACTAATATATTAAAATGTTTTTCACCAGTGGCATTTTGCACATCAGGAAGAGCTCATAATTTTATTTTGAATTGGCATTTGCATATTCAGTTTGTCAAATCTATTTCCTCTCATGATTAAGCATGCTGTATAATTGATATTCTTCTTCCCTGTAGTGTGACACAGCATGTGACTTAAAACTTGCCTTCATGAAGATACTCACGAATGCTAAAGCACGACACATGCAGAAAAACATGTTGCATTTCCATATGCCCAGGCTGGAGGAAAATAACTGTAGTGCTCCCTAACTTAGCTTTCTTCAAAGGACTGGGTGGTGTCTTTGATCTGAGAGAGAAATATTTGACAGGAAATACCAAGAAAGTTCTCTCCACTTGTAATTTTGTGAGTTTGAAGAATATTGAGGAAAATGAGCTGATCAGACTTAGAATGTATCAATTTCTTACTAAGGACAGCAACCCCAAAGACTTTTAGGCTTCTTTTTCATGGTTTTTGTTGAGGGTGGTTTTTAAATACTGAATTTGCTTTAGGGAATGAGCCAAACTTAGAGAGTTGCTCCAAAAATGCACAACCATCCCCATGGGGTTTTTGCCCCATACAGAATATGGGAAACAAGAACAGAGCCCTCTGCTTCATCAAACATTTAGAGAGGTATCACATGCCCAGCCAGCTTCTCCCTGTATTTAAAACTTCTTCCACCCTAACCCAGACTTTCCAAACTTTTGCTAATTGAAAAGTAAGCCCCTGGCAAGTATAAAATTTTAATATTAACCCACCTGAGACATCCAGTGAAGAAGAAAAGTTTTTAAAGAAATTGAATCTGAGGAAAGGGTAATTGCTGAAGCAGCCCCTGGAGTAACTGAAAACCTTTGCAAACCAGGACCCAGGTGCTGACCACAGGCTTAGAAGCAACTCTGCAGTGCTGGGGCAGTGTGCAATGCATTCTTCACAGGCCTATGCCTACCAGCCCTCAATGTCAGCTGTACGTGTTTCTCCACTTCTTAGCAAGCCTTAATTTCTTATTCAGATCAATTTCTCTAATTTTAAAATGATTCATAAAACCAGGCAATGTCATTATATTACAAGACAGCTTAATTTACAAGTTCATTCTGTGCCAAGTGCAAGGCAGCAGAATCCCTAATTCTAAATAAGATGTATTTTATGCCAAATATCCTCGCCAAAGCACTCTAATGAGCTGGCACCAAATGGCTTCACAGGAACATCCTACTGTCAGCAGTGTTTTGTGTTTCCCAGGCATTACTGGCACTGTATGCCAACTCTTCTTTTTCCTGCATGTGATTGTCAGTTTGTTCTACCCTTCTCCAAGTAGTAAGCATGTGAATTTCCTCTCTCAGCCACTACACACACTGAAAAAGCAGGTCACTTCAGTATATTGTAGTTCAGCTTTGTCACGTCTGGAAATATTAAACACTACTGTTAAATATTTATATAATGAAGCAATTCTGTAGCTGATAGAGAAAGCAGTCAGTGTTGGAGTCTGAATCACAAATGCCAACATAACACCTCTCATTCATACACAGACAGGAGAAAAATTTAGTGTGGGATTCAATTGCTTCAGGTGCTTACATGAATTATCCTGAAGACTGCTTAGCCCGAATGCTCTTCACCTGTGAAAAAGCTGGAGGTGGCCACTTACTGGCCTAGTAGGAGCTGAGAATAGCATACTTTAAGGCCTCTCTTGACAAGGAAGTATTCTCCTCTAAGGAGGAACCAAAAAATTAAACCAAAATACTGCTTTATCTCTATTTATTTAGACACAATGAGACAAATTCTAAGCTAGTTTCTTGCAAAACTGCCGTTAGAAGAAACTTTTCCTAGGAAGTAACAGAATAAACTTCAGAAAGAATCCCAATGTCTCTCCCCATTGCCCAGCAGATACAACACATCCCTGCAGTAGTGAAATGTACTTTCCCAGTGTTTTAACATTATTGCATACATTAATTGATACATTTTGTACTGTATTTCCATCCACAGGCATTGACAGCTGAGTATAACAAAACATTTAAAAAAGAGAAACAGAGGGAGAAATAATTTCTTTGGATGCAGGGGGGATGTGTTTCCTCACATCTGCTCCAACTGAAGAACCTCCTAATGGGACAGATCGTGTCTCCAGAGATACAATAAAAAGCCAGCAGAGCTGGGGCAGCAGCACACCAATACCCAGCTCCTAAGCTCTGCAAAAGCCAGTCACTCACAGCACCCAGAAACCTGCTACCTTTGCTCATCAGCCAGCACCTGGGCCTGAGCAGGTTACTTGCTGGCTGGGGGTGGGACTGGACTCTGCTGATGTAAAGAAAATTCAGCTGGTGCAGGTAGGACATGATGTGATTTCAAAAGGGCGGAAGCAATTAATCTTATTTACTCCTCCTTGCTGTTCCATTGTATCTGTGTTCTAGTAGAGTCCCTTACTCCAAAGGATTGTTTAGTGCAGTGATATGTTTGTCGGCATTAATGCATGCCCTGTGCTGTAAAGCACCTACTTCTTCCCTCAGCTACATTAATTGCTATAATGGACAACCTTCCCTCTGGAGACCCACCTCATCCTCCATTTCCCTCATCAACAAAGCCTTGTCCTGAATGGCTGGTGAACTAATGTCTAATTAGCTGCAAGGTAAGGATGAAGTATGAATTTGGAAAACCGAAAGGCAAGTTGCAAGGTTGGAGACTTCCATGTAACAGACTTTAGTGTTAAGATTATGTACTTGAAGGCACAGAAGTAGAAATTGTGAGCAACTAGAAAGTTGTTCTCTTCAGAAGAACTTTATGCTGTCTCTGATCAAGGCTGTCAGATCCCTGCTGTGATGGAAAGGGGTTATTTTTAATAATTAATAATTTAAAATAAATTCCAGTGAAGCTGCAGCAGTGCTGTCTTCATGCTTTCTGTAATTCTGAATGGCCAGCCTATGAACAGCTGGTGAGAATTTGAGATCTATTTTGGGAATCTACTACAAAACGTTGCTTGTCTTCCTTTAGTAAAATATAAGAAAAATGAAGGAAGATGTCTGTTCTCTTGCAGGTTGGAAGACAATTTATGTTCCTGTGATTTATTAAGTTTGTGGCTTTGATGGGGTTTTTTTATGCTTTAATATTGCATGCACATTGCTATTAAATGTCATGAATATTGCTATGAAACATAATGAATATTGTAAAATATGGGGTCTGAACAATTCATGAAATGCAGCATACAATTTCATGAAAACTGGGCATGTGTTGTCTTGGAGTATGCCCAACTTAGAACATATTTCACTGAGATCTTAATTATTTTCTTTATACACTGGCATCTATATTTTATCAGAACCTCAGGGAGTCTTTTTAAAATACTTTGGATATTTCATGAAAATTGCTGAATATGAGAGCAGAAATTCTTTGGCTGTAAGTTATGTTTCTATATAACTTTTTTCAATTATAGAGATGAGAAACACTTCTGCATTTAAGAAAATGAAGCAATGATACCCACTTACCTTGTTTTTCTAAGTCTTTTTGTTTATGGGAGATTTTCTTCAGTTGTAACATGGCTAACTCCTCACCTTTCTCTTTCCTACCTTGCGAGATCCTGAAAACAACCTTGAAAACACCTGCTGTCAGCACCTTAGAATCAGAGTGGTTTGGGTTGGCGGAGACCTTAAAGATCATCTAGTTCCAACTCCTCTGCTGTGGACAGGGATGCCTCTCACTAGAGCAGCTTGCTCAATGATCCATCCAGCCTGGCCTTGAACACTGCCAGGGATGGGGCATCCACTAGTACTCTGGGCAACCTGTTCCAATGCCTCAGCATCCTCACAGTAAAGAATTTATTTTATAGATTTCTAACCTAAGTTACCCCTCTTTCAGTGGGAACCCATTATTTCTTGTTCCATCCTGCAGTTCCTGATGAAGAGTCCTACTCTGGCTTCCCTGTACGTCCTCTTTAGGTATTGGAAGGATGCTATGAGGTGTCCATGCAACCTTCTCTTCTCCAGGCTGAACAGCCCTAACTTTCTTAGCCTGTCCCCATAGGAGAGTTGCCCTAGTCTCCTTATCAATTTTGTGGCCCACCTCTGGACTTCAACTACTTACTATATGTTGTTCAAGCACTTCCTCCTTTGATTCTTCTCTCCTTCTTGTTCAGAATTGCAAAAAAGGAGGAAATTGTGCTTGACAGCACGAATGGCTCATGTTGCATTACTGTGAAAAGCAGGCAGACTAACATGAACTACTTCTTTGGATGACTAAAAGATGAAGTGTCCCACACCCTTCAGTTAAGAGAAGTTTGCATCTTCCCTAGACTGGAAACAAAATTTGTTTCCCCACTTTGTTTTCCACAGGTATGTCACTATGTGGTCAGGAGTCCTCTCTGTGTGCTCCTGTGGCATATGGCCAGTGGGGGCAGGTGGATGATTTTTGTTGTGGGTCACTGATCAAGAAGAGCTGACCGTCAGCACAAATGGTTCTCGTCGCTGCAGCAGGAAAGGGAAGAAGAGCTTTCAGAGGATGTTGGCAGAGAAATGCTTGGGAAGGCCATGGAAGAAATACCATGCTTTGAATGCCTGCAGGAAGTAAGCTAACAATTGTTCGGTGGTTTCCACTTGCAAACTGTATCTAATGTTAAAAAGCACAGATGGACTTGTTCAAGAAGGCAAATGGAAACTCAGTGAGAAACAGGCAGATTGATTCCCTCACAAAATGCTGCTGGCATGAAAGGGTTTATCTTGATGTAGTGGAGCAGATGAGAAGGGAATGCTGCCTGGCAGTGTTACAGCTGTACCTTCAGTGTATCCTGCAGATAGGTACAAAGTTCATTCACCAGTTATAATAACCCCTGTAGGATTCTCTTGTAGAATTGTCTTGTTAGGCAATTAAATGCTCTGTCACTGTGGCATAATTCTGAGTCATCTGTCGTAAGTGTCATCTCAACAACCTAATGAAAAAAGTGAATCAAACTGCTTTAAATGATGCTTTGCTTCTGGACTGATCCATAAAATTGCTTCACTGTAAAGTTTTATAACCCTAAATCTAGCAAGCGGCACACTAAAAACACTCTCAGGGTAGATAGGTTGGCTGCTGCTGATGTCTGATCTTGGACCTCTCTCTCCTCAGCACTGTGCACAAGAAACTGTCCTCAGCTCTGAGGGACTGGCTTTGTCAGCAGCTGAGGGAGGCTCACTGTGGGCTGCTCTCTGATGAAATGCCACCCAGTTTGTCAAAACAACAATAAAAGTACTGCTGGACATCTGGAGTTTGCCCAGCTACCTGTGGAGACGACACTTAGTGACTCTGTGTATGCACAAGTATGGTCTCGGTAGTCAATATAAAAATTGTTTCATGTCAAGTCAGAGATGTTAGGTTCCTACAGGTTTCACAAAAGCATGCAGAGGAGATGGAGGAGGACCTTCCATAAGCACCTCTCTTGAATGAAAGGCTGAACCAACTTCAGGTGCTGGTTACCACACAGAGGAGTAAATACATCCTGAATGTCCTATTGCCATAGTTTAAAACATGGCTAGTGTCATCAAATCATCAGAGGGTCCAGCTGGGAGATTCAAATCTGCAGGTAACTAGTTTCTTTTTGGTTTTGCTACTCATGAAACCTGTTCTTTGGATGTTCTACAATTTTATTTTACCTCGCTGGTTAATAAAATGGGCTAACCCAGATGCCTCTTGGTTCAGGTACTCCTTCATGGGATACCTCACAAGTCCATTTGGAACCTTCCCTTCTTCCCCAAAGTCACAGAAGTCTGCCCCTCGCTGGCTGACACAGTGCTGGAGTACCACTGTCATATTCTGCTGCAGCTGCTGAAGCCAGTGATGTGCAGGTAAAAATGCCCACAGTTTTTTCCACAGCTGGATAAGGGCTGAAGGCAAAAGGACTACTTGGTCCTGTTGTGAAACACTACAGAAGGGCTGCCATGCATTAAAGCTTATCTTTGCTGCACTACATCAATAAGCAGTGAACTGAAAGTACCTTGAAAACAAACCAAAGAACAAACACTGTCTTGGCAGTCAGTACACTCTAATTGGTTTGCATTTTTAGTTCACTGTGGCTTCTTCTGTGAGCAGTAGCTGAGCTTAATGCGAAATAAATACCCTTGTGAAGACACATCTTTAGTTTTGGATTTGTCATCTCATCCAAAATGTTGCAGTGTCATGGGAAAATAGCTATTTTTAAACACTCATTGTCTACACCACTTTCTTGAACTGTTTTGTAAAGTAATCTTCAAAACACATTTGTGTGGCTGTTAATGGTATCCAGTGGAATGACTTAGCCAAAGCAAAACAGGTACCCTTAGATAGGATTTTTTACACGGTGGGTAATGCAGTATCACAGGCCCAGCTCAGGAGAGGCCAGAACAGCCCCCATAACTCAGCAGCAGCCCCCTGCCCTCCACCCCGTCAGCTGGCTGCTTCTGTGCTGAGCACCTGCAAAGGAAGCAGGAAGCTGGAGCCTGCCAGCATTATTCTTTACTGACAAAACAAAAAGTGGCTGGCAAAAGTTGAAGCTTGCTTTGTGGTGCCTAATGGCCTCCTCAGCTTGCTCAAGGCAGAGTCTGGGGCATGGAGACTGAGGTGATCAGAGGGTAAGTGGTTCTCCTACTTGCTAAAGTAAGAGGCCTAATGTCAGGTCTCACAGAAGGACACCAGGTTCACAGGCTCAAGATAGATGGGTTCTTCCAAGATCCTGGTACACAGTAGGAGGCAAGAGACCTCTATCCCATACAAATCCAGTTCTTCCTATTACTCCAGTTTTACACACCTGGTCATTCTCCCCAGAGTTGTCCCAACACTTCACCTTTTCCCATAATTTGTCTTTCTCTTAATTGCAACCCCAAGTGTTCTCTTCCCTAGCTTTTTATCCTGCCCATAGCAAACATTCACAGGTAGTTTCTTTTTGAATTATCTGACTTGTAACTCATGTAAACCAGATCATTTCATAAGATACTTCCTTTAAGTAAAAAGAAGAGATAGACAGTTTCCTCCAACAGTCAGTCCTTTCTAAATTCAGCACTTTGCATTATTTCTGTCAATGAGAAGCATGAACGTTACATAAGCCAGATGGTGTTGCAGTTCAGTGGCTGCCGTATGTCGCCACCAGAGTTGTTGTCAAATGGAAACTTCACAAGGCCACATTTTATTGACCCAAGAGACCTCCTCCAGTCTCTCTAAAGAGAGAATTAAGCTCTACACGCACGTCCCTCAGAAGTGCACAAGGTTTTTGCTCTGGCTGGGATAAGTGTCGAGTAACTAAGAATATTTGGGATATAAATAAATTAATTATTTTCAGTTCACATCCTCACAAAAGATGAGACCTTCACTTGCTAGCGCTTTAAAAGTCTTTTTTCATGAAATGGAAAATGAATCTGAGGACTGCTGCCTATATTTAAGTCACAAGTGCTATTCCACCTTCCACAGATAACCTATTATGGTTACCTAACCTCTTGGAAGGTTAAGGTGCCCTGCTTCAGGTGTGCCTCTGCAACAGCTGCTAAAATGTCAAAGATTTACAGAGATTACCCATGAAATGCAGTTGTTCAGTTGCTGGAACAGACACATCTGAGACCACAATAAAAATGGAAGAAGCAGGGCAGAAAACAGGAGCTTGACAAGTCTCTGCATTACAGCAACAAACTGGATTGTACTGGCGAAAAAGATACATGCACTTCAAAGAGGTTTTCTTGTGTCTAGAGAATCTCTGAAAACTAGGTCACGTGTTTTAGTGGCTAAATTTAAGAATTAAAATACCATCAGTTTCATTAAATTAGACATGAAATTTTACCTTCTTATTCTAAACAAATCTAGCATAGACCTGCTGTCTTAAGATCACCTTCTCTGGCTGCATTTTCTGAGTGGAGGCTGACTTGGGATTCTGTCCAAAATTGCTGCAATGTAGTTTAAAATTTCCCACCTGTATTTCTGAGATCCCATCTGGGACAGGTGAGGATGAGTACAAGGTTGTGTGCGCACCTTCAAGACATATCCTGGTAGAATACTTAAGCATTAACCAACACATGCAGAAAGGCTAGACTTAACTTCACACTGTGATAGCCAAGACCATTGGGAGAGTTAGGCCTTTCTCCTCCTGATCTCACCAAAATGAGGCTATAGGATGCGAAAAAAGAAAAAAATACTTCATGTCTATCATTTCATTTCATTGATTGAAATGAAAATTAGTCTGCTGGTTTGGTTTTCTCCGTTCAGTACTGAATAGAGTTGTTCTATCTGCTGCAGAATTCAGACATGATGTTTTCATATATTAAAGCAGCAAACACTGCATGTTATGAACTCTCTGTTATGTATGCAATCCTAAAATCATCCATTTTGCTTTCTGGAGTTGTCTTTTTTTAAATCAGAACTAGCATGTGTCAGGACAGGAAATTAGAAAACAATTTTTCTCCTTATGAGACAATCAATACAGAAAAAGTCATGCAGGGAGCTAGGTTAGAAAATTGCTTCACCTTATGTTGTCCACAGAGATATAAAAGAGGAAAATTAAAGAGTTCAAGGAGTGAAAATAAATGCCAGAGCTATTTTAAACCCTCAGGTGAGAGGACACATTTTGTCAAGGAGAACCAGCTTGATTGTCAAAAGAGTCCAGGCCTAGCTCAGATATCCCCAAAACACTCAAAAGGAAATCAGATGTGTAAATTTTACTGTTTCGCATAGCTGTGGGTGTCCTTTCTGACTTAGGTAAGAATTCATAATATCTGCTGAGAAATCTCGTTGTAAAACCCTTTTTCTTATTGCCTTGCCTGAAAGGCGTCAAAATTTCTGCAGCATGCCCTAGTACTCAGTGTACTCAGTGTTGCCCAGGTACCTCACTATCCAAGAGCAAACACTGTAAAACCTAAGTGAAAGTGGAGAAACTCCACCGGGAAGGCCAGTAATCCTCCAGAACCACAAGGAGTTCCTGGGTTTGCTGGCTAGGTCTGGGTCACACGTGCCTGCATTGTCCAGGGAGCCAAGGCTTGTGGCAGCTCTGAGCAGGTAAAATTCCATATTACCTGCACCAGAAGCCAGCGATCCCGTGAGCTGGGGCAGCAAAGCTGCCAGCAAGGGGGACGGAATGAAGCCGTGTCCTCACCGCTGCGACCACCACCTGCGGAGTGAGAGCAGCGTCTCGCTCCGGGGCCGTTGGCTTTGCTGGGAAGGGTCAGCGATGTGCTGTTATGCAATTGCTCAAAGCCACACATCTGGTCAAATGCTCCTTCCTACTTCTACTGCTATTTATATATTTCCGGGCTGAAAGCTGGCATGCAGACACTAGTTGGCCTGAGAGATGCCTGTGCTTTGTTTTCATTATGAATGAGCTTAGCTTCACCTTGAGAACTTTGAAAACTTCCTCAGCTAATAGATCTGTTAAATTTAGGCTCTGAACCAAACTCGGCAGTTCTGGGTTTTCTAGGCTTTACAGATATCATGCAATGTTGAGAATCAGACCATATATTCAGTATCTTTTCTTCAGATAAATATAGTTTTTAAAAAGTTCCCTAATGCTTGCAATTAATATGTCATACCATTAAAAAATTAAAAGGAACATCAATGCAAACTAAAAATGTCTTTTGAGAATGTTTTTAAAATACAGTATTATGATGTTACAAGTTAGATTAAAGCCTGAAACTTAACAATAGTACTAAGATAGCCCTTCACTATAAATTTTACTGCTGCTTTAAAAGAAGCTAAATACCTGAAATGATCTGAGGTGATACAATAGATCTGTTAATTTTTTTATAAGTATTCACAAAAGCATGAAAAAGATACCTATGCCAAAATTCAATTTAAACTTTCTTTATTTTTCTTTTCATTTGTTACAGGTTTGCCACATAAACAAAAATGGTTTCTAGTCTGTGAAAAAAAGGACAGTAGGAGCTTTATAATGCCGAGGTGAGAGCCATGTAAGCATAGCTTCAAAAACTATTCCACCTGGAGCAGGCAGTAAGAGAGGTCTCCAGAGCAAGGGCAGGGAGTGTACAGAAGGTGGTCACTGAGTAGCCACAGTTGTTATCTGAGTTATTTACACTGAGAAAATTAAAATAAAACACTCTGATGCTACAATAATGTTTCTTTTTGGCAAACTTAAACAGCCACTAAGCACATGATAGATTGACAAGAAAAATATTAAGACAACTTTATTGATACAGCCTTTGTAAATCTGTTTTCTTTACATTATTTGTTCTCTGAATGAACAGAGGATCACGATTTTGCTGCATTATGGTTATAACTATTCCAGTTAAAAATGAAGTATATGCAACTAGGCTTGGATAAAAGTAAGTGACTGAAATTATTTTCTTGGTTAGTATCATCTTAGATGGACATCTATGTCACAGGAACTGTTAAATGCAAATAAAGATTCTGGAGTTTTTGGTTAAAAGTCTTCCATTTTCTACCAAAAAGGGAAATTTGCAAACCTTCTGGTCTGTTTGGTTTTTTTTCATTAACAGCAATTCTAAATGCTGTAACAGTGCCACAAATAGAAGTGAAATAAAAAATAATAATTATAAAATAAAAATTATAATGTTTTAATGATTTGAATATAATGAGTATAATGCTTTCAAGACCAGTTTTTCAAGACTGCTCAACTTCCCCAGGCTGTGTACGAATAAACAGCCTTCAGTTCTTCCTTAGGAGGATAGGTCCCACAACATAGAGTCGGGGACTACTGTAAAGCACTAGCACCTCCCAGAGGATGCTGCCTGCTACCAGCTCTGTAGCACCCCGAATAGTCTGTTCTCCCAGGCAGTGGTCTCATTTTAGGGGTGCAAATGTTGATACAGGTGTGAGTTAGGGTGTGACGTATCTTGCAGATACTACACAGGAAGACCTCAGGTGAAGCCCTCACACAAGATACGGTCACACTGCCTTCAGTCACAGCCACGGGATAATTTTCTGGTGAAACAGAGATCTTCCCACTCCAGGAACAAGATGTAAGAGCTTCTGAAAACCAGAGCATTCAGCTCATGTTGAATCAGGAGGATGGAAGCAGACACTTCAATTTCTAAAGGGAAAATGTTTTAAAACAATTCGGTACTGAGAAAATTCAGAGGAACTTTTGATACTCCACCTTACTTGAGTTATAATTCATACCATTACTTTTCCAAGAGTATGAATGTGTCAGAAGCTAAATCCTCAAATTTTTAAGGAATTAGGTTGATTAAATTGCATTTAAAACTGGTGTGTGAGTAAGCGTAAAATAATCCCAGTCCAGAACTAAAACTGATACATGTTACTGCAGGAAACTTGGTTTTTTTTCCTGGTGATGACTAGACTCAAAACAGTAAAGTGCAATTATTTAGAGTGCTACAATTCCACAATATTAAAAAATCTTAAAATCTTCACCAGATTATCCATGTCAATAATCCAGGAATTGTTTCTTTTAAAATTATATATGATCATCTTACTTTAGCTGACTGCGGGCACTGTGCTACACACATGTCAACATATTCTCCCCTTTCCTTGTTAAACAGATGGATCTAAATGAAAACATAGGCTTGATGAGATTAATGGAGTATTTATTACCTAACCCTGAACTGCAGGAAGCATATTCCATGGTGAGATAACAAATACTTCCTGTTAGAGGATGATACTTGTAAGAGTACATCTACTAACATTTAAGCAAGTGCTCTAAGAACTTTGAAAGCCAGCAAACCCCAAATGATCCAAAGGAGTTCAAAGGAATTTGTTCCTTCGTTTAACGTCAGAGAAACAAATTTCTCATATTTCAAACAAAGCATGGGAACATTCCTATTCCTATAGCCTCTGATTTAAATAGAAATAAGACAGGAAACCTGAAATACAAGGTGTTATATGCTGAAAGAATAAGAATTCACAAGAGCTTTCTCAAACTTGAAGTTAGGTAGAAGAATCAAAACATCTAATTGTAATTAATCGAATCACATGCTTGAGCTAAGTTGAAAAACAATATAAGCTTATAAATAGCCCCAAAGATCATACATGTGTGCAATTGCAGAATCTAGGTACTTCCACTACGTGTCTTCAGTGCTGAGGCCCAAAATTTAAATTCTAAAACACTCATTCAGCTGTTGCTTATGTCAGGAAGCATTAAACTTCTGTTTCGTAGAAGAATGTAGGTATCTAAAGTGGAATTTAAATCAAACACATGTACTTAAATCCAGCAGTGTCAGTCAAAACAACAGACCCCCACATTTCTACCAGTACAGGAGATACACACAGTTCTTCTTGACAGAAAACAGTGAAACAATCCAATCATAGGGCATTAAGCTCGAAGCCTTGCCTTATAAAATGCATTCTCTCCTTATGGCCCAAAAAATATTTAAGTATTCCATTTTAAAGTAGAAAAATTTCAAGTAGAGATTGCAAACACTCCTTCAATGAGGAAAAATTCCTTTCCTCAGGAGTTATGTGAGTTCAATTCCTCTTCAGGGAAAGGGAGGAACTTAAACACTTCTCCAAGATCCAAAGTTAGTGGCCTGAGACATGAATTCAAACATTTGACATTTTCAAAACGTACGATTTTTTTTCTTGATGCCTTTCTAAGGATATTCCTAAGTATATAATTTCTTACTTTCAGGGAAAAATACTTTGTTAAGTAAACATAAAATTATGAGCATTTATCAGTGCCCAAAATATATATATATAGTCTTGGAAAAATCACTTGATTTTTTCAAAACAGTAAATGAAAAATAAGCATGCTTCCTACAGAAGCATTAAACCTGCTTTAAAGTAAGAGCCCCAGCCTTCATTTCCTCTAAACTGAGAAATGCAGAATGAAATCTCATGTTAGTGCAGGTCAAGGGGATGTGGTCCAGAGGACCTCAGAGAGTCAGAGGAAGTCTGTGTGTCGAATGGATGGCATTATGCATTGGCAAATGCAAGGTAATATATCCAGAAAAGAACAATGCATTGAGTTCTAAACTAACTTTACATCTCACCAAAGAGAAATCTTGAAATTAAAACTGCAGTTCAGTGTGCTGTGACAGATAATGCAAACAGTCATAGAAACAACAAAGATGCTGAGAGAAAAGAAAAGTGTATTTCAACATTTTTTATCTATCACTGAGCTAGTCTCCTACAAGACTAATCTTGACTCACAAAGTGAAAGAACACATAAAGAACACAAACATGCAGAGACTGTCAGGAGAACAACTGGAAAACAAAGTTGGGAAAGACATCTGTATGAGACGACAACCAAAGGATTGTAAGAATTGAAATCAGAGAAGAATAAAAAGACTATAGAGGGACAAGAAATAATGATACAGAGCAGGAAAGTTGAATGTTTCTGACCACTTGTTCTTAGAAATACAAGAAATAATATATTTTTTATAAATATCATCCATAAGGCTTTCCATTCCAATGTAATATATGCCAAGTGCTTGTCATCAAATTGTCTTTGGTTTGCAGCACTCATAAGGAACCTTCAGCTGAATTCTAAATGCCCTTATGCCTCATGTTGGAGTAGTCTTGTACCTATTGCATTATATAATACTATACAGAATTACAATGGAAAGCTGTTTTAGCCATGGAATCCGTGGTGAATCATCTTCATTTCTGTAAAGTTAATACCTATTCTTTCTTTTTCAAGTATGTTTCTTCATGGGTAACAAGATCAGCAGACAGCAGCTACAAAACTGCTACTCAGGTTAGAGATTTGGGGGGAAAAAATTAAAATTTTGCTTCTATTACTGAATATTCAGAAGCAGTTCAAGTTACAATGGCATGGGGTTGTCTGATAATAGTATCTGCCACAGAGATACGCATTTAAATGGTATTAAATATAAAAATCTTGACCTTTAATCCATTTGTAACAGGCCACAAAGCCAAAGTGAGTTCCAAAGGATTCTGTCCTGTCCAGGTTGTCTTAAAGACCTTTGATCATATAACTGGTTAGAATCTCAGCATTGTCCTAGATCAAATTGAGCTTGGTCAATGAGAAAGTTAATTAACAGTAAAAGCAAAGATTAAAGGTTATCTTTGGTAAGATGTAAAAATATTAAATTGGTTAGGAAGAATCTGTTTTGCAACTAACAATGCCATATTTCCATAAATTTATGTTAATTATCATTATATTTTCCTCCTTTGACTATGTATTAATCAACACTTGTATCAGCATCCCTCATTTTGCTCAGACGAATGTCAGAAACGTCTTCATTGCTCTACAGAATGTTCCAGCTAATAAAATAATTAACAGATATTGCCTATACCTATAAAGATTAGTTTCCTTACAATCTCGGACTACCACTACCAGTTACAGTGTCACTATTACTAGATAACACTCCACAAATTACACCATTATCTTTCAAGAATATAAAGCTGTAGCATCAGAAATAAAAAGGATCTTGGTCAAGTTGAGACCTGCAAGACTTGGATATAAAAAGCCTGAACAGAGTGAGAGATGTTCTAACATCTCACTGGGGCAGCTGTGAGAGGGAATCGATGGAGCTTTAGAACTGATGCAGCACAATCTCATCTGCATTTCATAGATGCGAGTTGCAGCTTCAGAGCTCTTGCTCTGAACAACAGAGTTGCTTCATTGCAATTTTTCACTGGAAAGAGAGAAAAAATGCACAGAGATCCAAGCAGTTTGAGCTAGCCAAATGTCAGGCATTGTTTTTTTGGTCATGTAGTTGTTGCATGTGCTATTTGGGTAAGCTAGTATGGACTAGTCTTGTTTATGTCTCCTCCACTGATCATTACATCTTGTCACTATTCCTGTGCTGAGGAATATAGTTCTCGCTTGCAAAACCAAGATGGAGCCATAGGGAAACATGACTGTTCTTCCTAAATACTTTTGCCTTTTGAAACCTACGTATTTCTGATAATCAGCCTCAGTCAACATCCGTGCTCATAGTACAGGGGCCTCTGGAGAAGCCACATGCACTACAGTAAACCTGAATTGTCATGACTGATGTTTACGTCTAATCAGTCTCACAGATGTGACAGGATAATTCGGCTTGAATTGTTTACTTTCAGCAGTCTGAGTCATATAAGGTGTCAATTATACTGAAGTGAATAAAAAGATATTTAATTTTCTAACTGCAAATTCATATAATGAATCAGAGTGAAGAAACAGGATTACTTTAAAAACAACAAACAATAATTGCCTGTATTTTAAAAAAAAATCACTCTAACAATATAAAATCTAGTTCAGTCTTATTTTCCACATGCTAGTCAGATTATTTAAATTCATGAATAATGGATATATCTCTTCTGTGATGTCTTGACGCTTTCTATAGTATGAAAAGACAAGCATTATGCAAATGTAGTATCTTTAAAAAGTGTCTTGTCAAATAGTCATCATTTTAATATTATGTTGCTAATATAATTGACAAAATACTTGATACTACTGATTATGCCTTTTCTTGTAAACCACTTTTTTGATGGGCTTAAACAGCTGTGGGTTTGCCTCTATGAGTTTGTGAAGTTGTAACCAGGCTACGAAAGAGCAATAGGCAACATCTTAGGCATACCATCCTACCAGCTGGTAAAAGCATTTCATAGCAGTAAAGGTATAATTCAATCAACATTTTTACATTTCCAAAAAAAACGGAGAAGGTTACTATTATTCTCCCCTTCTCCTCCCCAAGCAGTCAAACCCACATGAAATGAACAGAGATTTAATTTGAAAATCTGAATATAGATGTGCTTGTGTCTATTTATATAGACTATCTTCAGAGATCTGCAAACATCTGTCACTATTTATCAATCTGCATCTCACCCTGGGACCCCTTCAGTCAATTCAGCTCTTTTCAAAATTTCTTATAGGATCCATCATATCTGATATAAAGTTAGACCACAGGCTAATTCAAACATAGTGGCTTCAAGATTAGAGAAAAGAAGGTTAGAGTTAAGGCATGTCTTGTTCAGTACTACAGTAGACCATTTCTGCAAGTGGAACCTTACCAAATTCTACTGCAATAAAATGATTACAACCAAGAGGAAAATTCTGGCCAAAGATTTTGTTTGGAAAGGCTTATTACAAAGTTATTTGCCACTAAGTACTTCAAACTTTCAAGTACCATACCATATTAACTCTACATTATTACAGACACTGAGTGAAAAATTCTGTTCTCAAAAATATCACTTTCAGTTTGATGAGACATTGGGGATGAAGCCAAAAGAAACATCCATTCAGCACCCGAGACAGAGAACTCAGAGACGTCGTGACAAACTGGGATCCAACTGACTGAGGAACAGCCCTGCTGAAAAGCTTCTGGGGTCATCGTGGTGGGTCTCAAGCTGTACACAAGGCACTCGAGTGCACTCATAGAAAGCAAACAACGCACTCATTGGGAGGAGTACGGACACCAAACTGCAGGAAATGGCAACATCTCCCTATGCTTGGCATGGGTGAGGCACACGTGGAGTAGTGGATCTACCTTTGTACCGCCTAGCTTGTGCAGAAAATTAAGATTACTGGAGAAGGTACAGGAGAGGGTGCATCAGGCAGAGGGCACATGGGCTGCGAGGAGAGGCTGAGGGAAAAAGTCTTGTTTAGTTTGACAAGGAAGAGAGGAATGCTGAGGAACTAACTGCGGCCTACAGGAAGTATCTGAAAGGGCTTACAGAAATGGTGGTGTCAAAATTTTTAAAAAATGGCCTCAATTGCAACTAAATAATGCCAACACAGGTACATTAAAGCTACTTTGAATTTTGTCTGTGTTCCCAGACAAAGCGATCCCTAATATCTACAGAGCTGTCTGTTGGTCTGAAAATACTGGCATGGATTAGTATGGCCCAAGGCCTCACTTTCTTTCGTATTTCATGATGGTAAAATGGGGAGGAAACATCAGGAAAATAATTGTATAAAACTGCTCATGTCAACTCTGCTATTTTCTCCTTCAGAACAGCAAATTTTGATGAGGATATTTTAGGCTCATGAAAACAAAAATCTCATCTTACCTCCACATTAGTGCTTAGATAAACAAACAACACAAAACAAACTGTAGAGAAACAACAACCAGACATGAGTTTACATTTGCACTTCAATTAGTTTACATTTTTTTCCTCTATTATCTCACCCTTTGACCTACGCATGCAAATATACTCCATATTTGGAAAAAACCCGTTTTGAACCTTCCCTGCAGTTATAATACTTCTTCCTTGTGCCTCTAACTAAAAGACATTACTATTCTTTAATTGTTTTTATTCAGTTTAATCAATTTGACACATTCAAGTAAAAAGAAATCTTTCTCTGCAATTGAGCTTAAGAAAAAACTCTACCCCTTCTAATCAGCAACTCAGTATTTCTGGCAAGTATAACTGAAAAGCATTAATTTTGGTGCCAGGATCTATGCCAGATTTTGAAAGTCATAACTTGGTCATTTGTCTGCAGTGATTTTATTTGTAAAGTTTTACATATACCGTATTTTACAGATTGATCAGGAAATCTAATCTACCTGTCTTGAAAGTCCACAGCTATAAGCCTTTCATTTCCCACCTGTCCATTCTTTCCATATTGTCAATTTTAAAAAAAACAAAATCAACAAAACAAACAAAGAAACCCCAATAATAATAAAAATTATAGTAATATTAATAAAAAACCCACCAATCAAAAAATCCCAGCCCATACTTTGTGTAGGGACTAAGTAGAACTCTGCTTTATTTTCCATAAAAGCACTATGTACTTCTGTATTTCCCTAGAAATGCTTCTCAATAACACTAACAGAACAGAAAGTTCTAGGGGAAAAGAAATAGGCCTTTGGGATAGGTTTTGACTCAATAAAACCAGATATATGTTTACCTTCTGATATTGCACTCAGTTCCTTCATTGTGTCCACATCTGATAGCCTCCTTAAAACAGCAGTGTTGTCTGGGTATCTAGCTGGAGTACCGCACTTAAAAGGCTGCACTTTTTAATGTGGAAGTGATTCAATTGCATGCTTTCTCCTTAATGCTACACTGAAAGAAAACAGCCTTTCTCAAAACATGGAAGTGTCGCTGACCGCTTGACCGCCCCGTGGCCGAGCAGGCAACTAGCTTAAAGTGTCCCGGTGGCGAGACAGGGAGAAGCTTTGTGTCTGGTGGAAGCTCCTGCTGGAGCTGTCTGCAGCTGGGCTCACAGTGGAGCTGGCAGCAGTCGATGGTAACTGTAGCGATTGGCAGAGGCGAAGGAGGAAAGAGAGACTCAATGTTGCAGCACCCAAGTCTTTATTCCCAACCCGGAGGTCAGGAGGCCAGGATGAGGAGCAACAAAAGAGCGCAGAATGCCAGTTACACTGTCTTTTAAGGGAGGGGAGGAGAAGGGAGGAACAAAGGGATAAACCAAGAGGGAGAAGACAAAAGGTGTCAGATAGGCCATAAAAGGAACAATAGGGAGGGGTTAATTACAATAGACCAATGGGGATCACAGAACCATAGATCTTTCCAGAACTTAATTGACTACACAACAAGGATATACATAAACGTGAAGGGTAGAACCAATAGGTAACTAAAGAAAAAAGATGTTTCTGGAACGAGGGAGGAATAACTAGATGGAATGACATCCAGGAGGCTGGAACTTAAACTTTGGTGCCACCCACTGTACCATCCTCAGGTCTGCCCTCTGACCCTCTATCCCGGGCAGGAGAATCCACCCACTGGATGCCTTTGTCCATTCTCAGCCCAAAGGTGGGCTGGACCACCGCAATATGGAAGAATTTAAATATTTTAGTAGAGCATGTCTTATGATTCAGACACACATTCCTTGAAAAAGTATGTAGTAAAATCTTCAATGTATTCAGAACCATGGTGTGTAGGGAAACAACTTTAACTGTAGAGTTGAGAACGTTAACACACTGATATGTATGGAAATGTTAATGACTATAAATGCACTGGTATTTTATACTGATGTAGTTCTACCTATCTCTAAGCACTCCTGAGGCTGCCCCACAGCCAGAGCTGCCTGTGACCACAGCTCCAAGGCCCAGCTCCAATACAGCTGGGCTTGTAACCATAGCTCTAAGCACTAAGCAAACTGCAGCGTGAGAAAGAGTGCTGAGAGGATCTGCAGAGTGAAGCCAGGCAAGATATGAAAGGTAAAACGACAAATAGAGGATTACTGAGATAAGGATCCTTAGGAGTTTAATGGGCAAAGAAAAACAACATTAAAATGTATAAAAATTTTCAGGGAAAAAAACAGAGAATCAGAAGATGAAATTCAGCATCATCAAGGATCTGTTCCAAGGAGGAACAAAAGTCAACCTTCCCGCTCTTGAATGATACCAGTCTGGCCAGCATTTATATAACATTTGCAGTAATAAATATATGTTTCCTTCTGGGGCTGAATAATCTGATAAATACCAAGTGAATGATCTGTTTTATGCAGTGTTCAGTTTGGGGTACTTTGTCTGATATTCATATTTTGTGACCGATATCAAGATCACCTAAATTCTGACTGAACTGTAATGCAGAACTTTTAGTGACCAACAAGAAAAAGCATAATAGAACAAACCTTTTTCTGACTGGTCATTTCAGATAAGCTCTTTAATTCTCTATACAATCAAATGAATTCTCACTTACCACAAAAATATGCCATTTTAAGACTAGAGGAGTCCTCCTTATCAAAAAACTGGTAATTTTTCTTGAACAGTTGAAAGGCCTGTTAAGGGAAAAGAAATGAAATTTTACCAAGACTATCAACCATATAGGATTAAAGGTGTAACAACACAGTGATGATTCCTTGAGTAAGCTTGAGCATGTGGAGAAGCTGTAGATACCAGATTCCAAAAACCATCACTCCTGATTCCTTGAGGGATTAATAATAAGAAAAAGGTGTCCACCCAGCCAGCTTTAATACACGATGTCACTATTGATCAATAATCAGTTAATCTGTGAAGACCAGCCAGTTGCCTGAGCAAGTCTTACAAACCTAAGGGGTCTTCATATGGCACTGGCACCATGATTCTCAGCAGATCCACTAAAAAACTTTTTATGGACCTTACATTTCTATATCTGTTGTCTGCGGAGCAAGGACAAAGCCTATTGGAAAGGCATTTTATGGAAGGCAAAATACATGCTCATTATGCTATATTCAGCATAAACAGCAGCTTTGAAAACTTATGAAAGTGCTTAAACTAAAGCCTAATTTCACCCCATGTTGTTGCATATAGGCAAAACCTTAAAAAATAAGGTCCTTGTTACCCTTGTAAAATCATGGCTCAGGCCTGCTACTTCGGCTAGGTAGAAGAGGACTCAGCTGAATTAGAGGTAGAAAAACAAATTATCTAACCATTACATGTTCACATCGTGGTTTATGGTGGTTGGTTGAATGACATTTGTAGTGCTTACATGGTTTGTAACTGATAATGGCCTAACTGCTTGAAAAGGCCCGGTTTTTGCAGTAAAGGGCTCTCTCTTGCATCTGCCTGGGGACTCTGCGTCACTCGGCTTCGTAACAGTATGTTTTCCATTTTCTTAAACAGAGCATGAGAAGCAAAACAAAATAAAATTCCTGTACATTTTCGTGATCTTCATAAACATTGTTTGTACCATGATTACTTACAGGGTTTGCAGGGTTCGACTGTACAGTCTCATTAGCATCATGTATTGCTTCTTTCCAATTCTTTATTACCAATGCAGAATAAGCAACAGAAAGCAACAAATAAAACTATGGACATTTTTCTTATGAATAGAAGTTTTTAATAATGACATCAGAGCATTTAATACGTACAGTGCAAGTATGCAATATTACAATTTTTAAAACATGTCCTTGATAGTTTCTAGAAGTCTTCTAAAAATCTGAAGTTTGCTTTATTCCAAGTCCAGGATGCACTGAAGTCCCCACTGTGAGAAGCATTTCCCTCAGAAACTTTTACACCTTGTAGTGATAGCACTGCTATCACTGAAAAGTAGTGCTATATTATACTCGCAGCACATAAATCTGTGTAAGAGACTGCACAAGTCTAATCTTGCTCCAAGATTGGTTCAGAAATTAATAAAAAGTTAATACCATTAAATTTTAAAACAATGTGTTCTAAAGGCCATGTTTATGCAAGGAACATTTTACATTCATTTTTGCATAAACAGAGCATGCTTTCAATTATACAGGTTGCTTTACATACAAGTTCCATAGCATCTGCAAAAACAAATCTTGTGGAAGACCAGTTTCTACTCAAAAATATATTGGTTTCATTTTTTTTACTATAATTGTATTCATATGATATTGCTGAATTTATTCTAAGGGCATATATTTTCTATGAAAAAGTAATATTTTTGAAGTATTTTCTACTATGTAATTTGTGCACGTTAAAAACAAAGATTGAAAAAATCCCTAGAGTAGTTCCTTTCAGATTAACTGTTTTCATTTTGTATTTTAAACTCATACTGAACTTTCCCTGCATGTCAAGGAAGGGAGAATAGCTTGGGGTATCGATGGGAATTAAGTACTGGTGAAGATGCTACTGCAAGAGAAGAAGACTTTTATGCTGCCCAGCTGCCAAATTCACACTGTGCTCAAGCACAAAGCAGTGTAAGACCCCTTGTGGACCCAAACAACACCACTACTGAATATGGATGACCAGGAAGTGAAACTATTTTCGTTACCCAACTTCTGTACCTTTTCTAACACTCTGATTATGGTAAAAAACAGAAAAAGAAAAATATTATCCCCATCAGCAAATTTTTGTACCTGAACTTCAATATATGTTGACTAAATTTAACCAAAGGTCTAGAGAATCTCAACACACTTCACATGTGCGTGTGCTTTCCAGCCAAGTGCTGGAGTTTGGAGGACAGATGTGGAAACACAGCCAACCTGACATACTCTCTGAAGAAAAGAGACAGGATCATGAACTATAAAGTTATGATTTAAGCAGCAGCATTACACTACATGAGTCTTATTGCAGCAAGTAAACAATTCCATTACATACTTAATGATATTCTTGAGACACCCGCATTAGCACCACTAGTCTTTTATTTATTTCAAATTACTGTTCTAATTTACCTCAGTAGGGCTCTATGCGATTAACTCCCCAGACTGCTCAGACTCCTATGGGGAAGATTTATATTGTCATTCCACTATAATGCTTCCCGTAATTGTACTGTGTTTAAAAAACATTAGAACCCAAGGGGCTAGACAAGGAGTTGTAATATTAACAGCATGCTCATATAAATCAATTTACTCCCTTGGAGGGAAAAAAAATGAAAAAAGGAAGTTAATAAGATTACAGAAGTACAAAGCCAATGTAACTTCTTTAAGTGTGTTTAATCAATAACTGTAAAAGCATCACAGATAACACCTGAAAATGAAAACATAAGCAGGAATCCATTTCCACATGCGTAGTACTATTGACATTAGTAGACAGGTCACAAAAATTAGAAAAATCATCATTTCACTGTAAGATTCAATCCCAGAAAGGAGCGAATGCCCCCAGTATATGCATAGTATTTTTAAGCACTCTCAGACACTTGTAAGATCAGCCTGACATTCGTGGCAGACATAGATTTATAAATGCATTATTTTAAATAATCCAAGTGCATTGCAGGGATCAAGAGGTAACCCATGATTTCAGAAACTGACCATTAAGGATAAAACCTAATGATAAGGGTTATGTGGGTAGAAAACCAGGGAACTTCAGTCTCTCTTTTCCATTACTCACTAAAATATCTCATTTTCTTTAAAAAAAATCTCAAAATTCAATTTTTAATATGCTTAATCCTATGTGCAAGCATAAGATAACTTAATACATTCAGAAGATGAATTACTTGTAGCTCAGTCTGACCTGAACCTCTAGATGCAGTATTGTTTATTATATTCACTGATCTAATTTTGCTGTACTGTAGCTATATTCTAAGATACAGCTGCCAATCACTTTAGAATAAATTGAGTGTAATAAAAAATTACAAGACTGAAACAAGACAACAAATACAAAAAAAACCCCACTTTTCTGATATACTTACTGATTGAAAATGCAGTACCTCACTAAACCCAGGATGTTCTTCTCCCCACAAAAGAACAAGCTATTATGCAATGAATATACCATAAATCCTACTGCAGATGTACCTTTAGGATAGATGAAACTTCTGTTGCTTTAGTGAGTTCATCCAAAGCCTCTTTATGGTGATTCCATTTCTGTGAGACTATAGCTAAGTGATCAGAATCACAACTAGGTTTTGCAGTTTTAATCTTGCTTAAGTTTTCCTTACCCTAATGAAAGCTACTTTTAACCTTTTTCCTGTGCAGCCATTATATCCAAGCATCTGTCTGCTTCAAATGCCTCGTCTAAGATACTTCCAGGTAGTTTCTGTCTTAGGACAGACGCTTTCTGTAAAGCACTCTGCTTTACCGGATTAAATGGAAATATGCTGCTTCACAGCAGCTGAAAATCAAATCCTTCACTCGTTAACTAGAACAATGAAACTTGCTGCCGATGTAAGAACTAAATTATTATTTCACATTACAAAATCTTCAGAAATAAAGGAGATGGTTTGTAAATCTGACAAGTTAATTTAAATGTTGCAAACTTATCATAGTACCAAGCCACACAAAAATATTATTTATTCAGGCTTGTAAAAAAAAAGTTAGTATTCTGAATAGCAAAAGAAGGGACCACTGAAGGGGTAATCCTGGACCTAATGTAAGAGATAAATGGGCTGGCACTAGAGCAGATCAGATAGAAGGGAGTAGCAAATTAACTGGGTGTTGGTTGTTATCAGCCAGTAATGGAGGAAATTGGAGTTCCTTCCTCCTGCACAACTGCCTTCTGAAATCAGGTTAAAAATTTGGCTTGAAAAAGAGTGTCCTTCTGAACAGCACTAAGACCTGTGCCTGTTTCAGCTTGGCACTGCCCCATCCTGAGAAAAATGAAAGCACAACACAAGACTAATAATGGTCATACAAAGAACATCATGCCTGTGTTGGTCAGGTGACCATGTTACCTTCCTTAGGAAGAAACCAGGTAAATCAGATGAATTAAACAGGTATAACGTTTATCCTAGTCTTTTCGTAGCAGGATTTTAACTTTTTCCCAAACCAGTTTTAAAAGCCAAATCCATTTCTAAGCATGGCACCATTCCTTGGAAAATACAATTGTTCAGTGTTATCCATTGGCTTTGTGATTCCTGGCTTCTGACTTTCATTAAAACAAAAAATAAAGAGCACATCTTAGCATGAAGACCCATAACAGATAATTTAAATGTTTGAATAATTTAAAGGACATACTTAAAAATTTTAGATTGCTACAGTGGGTTACAATTGCTTAATCATAAACTCCTCAAAATTATTCTCTTTATTTTATTTTTAAAATGCTTCTCTAAATGTATTTCTCTACAGTGAGGATGGCTAGAGGTTAGAAGGATATAGAAAAATGCCATTTTTCTGGTTTTTTTTCTAACTTACTTTCTTCTACATCATGTACATGTTTTATGGTTAAGCATCGGGCTGCCATGGGTTTCCCAAGTGCAGCTGCACACTCCTACAACAAAGAGCTGCCACATTAAAAAAACAACAAAACAAGTCATAGCAGGGAAATTATTCCTGTTTATTCATTTTTTGCATATTCATTAGCTCTGACAAGTCATAAATGCATTAGGTCTCTTGCCCTTGTCCATATTTAGTCTCTGTCAATGTGGTGTATCCTGGGCACATCAGAGCTACTGCAGAGGCTGTGACACATCCAGGTGTGTCAGTGCGTTTCACAGCGAACCATCCTGTGTAACTTACCTGGATAATGCAAGAGGTGCTGCACTTTCTCATTAAATATATGACTGGTGCAGTTGTGGCTAGTCTGGATAGTTAAAATTAGAGTTTGACATGGCAGAGACATAATTCAAAACCCCCTATGCACAAAAGGGTAATTTGGGAATACATCAAAGGTGTCTCATTGCTATGCGCTGCCAAAAGAGGCAGCAGTCCCCCTGCCTTTCCCAGACTGAGCTCTTGACACAAAGCTGTCATTTGTCTGCTGCCATGGTAAGGCACTTCATGGAACCAGCTTGGCAGCGAGTTGGAACCGTTTCTCTGCAGGACCAGACCACACCAGTGCCAGCTGAGAGACAACTGTAGCACATAGATTAAAGAAGGGAGCAGAGGTGGAAAAACAGAGCTGTCTGGATTTGCAGCAGCTGCTTCAGTTTAGCCATACCACCGTGGAAGCAACAGAGTATCTAAAACTGACAAGAAAGATTAAATGCAGATTAGGAAATCCAATATCCTATTACCTGGGCAATGTTTATGCTCCTGAACTAGCTTTCATCCACAGAGGCAGCAGAGGCTAAGGCTTTCTCCCAAGAGCTGGTACCTACAAATGCCATTACCAAGAACAGAGCAGGGATTGCTATTCTTTGTCTTTTTAAATCACAGTGAGATATATTTAGTGAAAGCAGGATGGTAGTATGTGAAAGACCAATATGGAAACCCCTTTTGTGCATGAAGAAGTTCAGACCACATATTCCATTTTCTTAAATGGTACCCTCTCCATCAGGCTCCATTCTGAGCAGAATAGTAGACCAACATCTAGAGCTCACAGTTCCCAGTGGATTGCAGGCCCTAATCACAAGCACAATAAAAATTACATTTTCTTCAGCAAACCAGAGCAGCAGCTATAGTACACAACAAGCCAGTTTGAAACTAGTAGCCCATCCAGGTTCAGAATAATACCACTGAAATGACAGAATAGAAGTCCTTTTAAAATCAGGCTGTAGAATACATGAAAGTCCCAAGTCCTAACTCCTAACAAAATGACATTGTATGAAAAATAACCTTCATCACAGCTGTTATTTGACTGTTCATAGGGGCTAGAATTATCCACGAAAGAGGTAGTTCAAATAGAGTTAAATAAAAGTGAACAGTTGTGTACAGCAGCTACCTTTAAAGATTAAAATGCTTTTGCTTTTACCAAAGACGAGATCTGTAGGAGAGTCACATTTCCCCAAACTGCAGTGTAGATCTCGAGAGAACAGAAACAGGTGCTGTGAAACATGGAAACAATTTGCCTTGGAGCAAAAAAGGTAGACAGTAATGACAGCCCATTTTATGCTGCTGTGACTGAAGAGGCGATTAGGTTAAAAAAAAAAAAGTTATAGCATGGTTAACAGAGGCTCTGAGACCCGAGCTTTACTTCAGGCTACTGAAAAGGTTCTTTGAATAATCCATTCTGTACTCCATTCATATTGTTCCCACAGAGAACAAAGAGAAACAAGCAAGTAAACATTCCATGCTTTCTGCTCTGTTCTGTGATCGATGCTCCAGTACTTAAGAAAAGATGTGGCTTAAACTCTCATTTCCAAGCAAAGAAGAGCAGCATTAGACACAATTTATTCCAAGAACAGAAGTTTAACAGGGAAAAAATATCATTTACCTTATATAAACAAGGGATTGTTCCAATTCTAAATTCTGTATTCTGTAAGTGTATTTTTAATCTGTAAGTGTATTTTTAATAAAAATTATCTGATGAGATTTCAGGTAAATCCAGAAGGAGAATATGGGCACTAAAGTCTATGTATCCACCTAGTGACAAGAGCAGTGGCAGGGGTGCTCTTTTCACCATCCATCACCCCTCTTGAACCAGTATAAATATGCAACAAATTCACAAAACTAGCACTGGAGGAGATGGCATGAGCATGAGTCTCGAACTGGTGGTTAGTAAAGCCATTTTGGAAGGAGACCTTATGGCTCTATTCATTGCAACTAAAGCTCATATTTGTATTTTCTGCATTTTATTTCACGTAATTAGATATAAGCAAAGAATCCTAGGTGCAGAGACAAAGAATTTGGAGCATCACATGTCAGGAGAAGGTCTCAACTTCAGAGCCTTTCCTACAGTTGCACTTGTATGATCCCTCAGGGAGTTTGAATTTTTCTCTAGATGTCTGCAGTTTCAATGAACAAAACAGAGTAAGGCAGTAAACTGCAGGCAACTGTGCTTTTTTTTTTTTTTTTTTGAGATGGGAGGTAAAGTTTTAGCATCTCTCATGCCTCAGGTTGTAGGGAGACATGGAACAGGCCTCAGCTGCTAAACAGCTGTTACCTGTGCTTCAAAATACAGTCACAGCCAGCTTCATGTGCGCTATGTGCTGTATTACAGAGCCTTTTGACATCAGCCACTCTTGGGAATGGAGCGGAGAGAGCTCAGTTTCTGGTTTCTGGTTAGGCTGAGGCTGGAGTCATGAACGGACCTACAATACCTGCATGGTTCTGACCACCTCTGCAGGCAGGCAGCAATCTAGGTGCTGGCATCCTCTATAAGAAACACAAGTTTATGCTTAATTGCCTAAACTCTTACTGAGCCTCACTTCCAGCCCCTAATCCCTCTCTTGGATCGAGCAAATTGTTGTGCTACAAAAATATACAATTATTAAAAATATATCCACAAAAAACAAGCATATTTTTATAACACTGAGAGTTATTATGTAAGATTCTTTTAAATTAAAAAATCATTCTAAAAATTATAGAATGCTTTTACTTACAAAATCAAATATTTAAAGTTCTACAGATGATCCCACAGTTCAGCTAAAGTTTGAGCATCTCTAATTGGCTGTATGCAACATTCTCCCTCTTCCTCTCCATGAAGAATTAAGAGAATCACGCCTTTGACACTGAATCCAACACAGAATCTACCAGGAAAAAAATAAGCTCATTCGTATTCTGCCTGAAAAACAGCATAATAAGGCCTTGTGTTCATCTCTGTGGATCAGCATGTTTTTCTGTTAAATCTTAATACATTGAATACTGCTTCTGTCCTATAAAATGGACTACAAGATTACAACTCATAGTAGAGAGAGTAGATGGCTAATTTAAAAAACTGAAAAACAGTACCTATATCATTTTGAAAGATGCTGTACTGTGCAATCCAATACTAAGCATTATATGCTTTTACTTTAAAAATATAAACACCTTCCAATCCTTGTCAGTTTTCAAAATGGATTTGCATAGCAGGTTCTATTGATTTATGGAAGTCTGGTCTGGAGTGTGGTGAATGTGATGTTTAGCCTATTTTCAGTATGAAATGTAAATGCAAGAGCAGGGAAAACGCTATCACAGCTTTCATCCAACAATAAAGAATAAACTTAATTCTTACACTTTCTGTGTCAAAAAAAAAACAAAACACTGCAGTTTTTGGATTTCCATTATCCACATAGATCTTGGAAATGCTGTCAGAGGCAAAAGCCATCTGTGCAGAGACCTGGTGTTGCCATACAGCTGCTCTGAACATACTTTGTTAATCAGAATTAGAGGCCATTAAACGTACTGTTGTACGTTCTAGGCTACCTTGTCTTATAGCAAAGGAATCACATAATAGGGTACATTTATACCTAATCCCATTATCGAGTAGCAAAAGCCTAGTGCTGAACTAATAATCCCTTCTTGCCAGCATTAATTATCAGTGGATGCTGGTATTTTGTTCCCCTGTTAATGAGAGGACGAATCAGGTTGCAAATCTGAGAGCCCTTTACAGAAAACTTTCAGCTGGTAGGTCTTTGTGTTTTTAAAGAAGTAATGTTACACTCTTAGTTCTCTCACTGTCCCAGCCATTCCAGGAGTTCCAGTCCATAAGGACACAGAGAAAAGTCCCAAGTTGACTCAGGAGTTTTTCAGATCAAAGCCAATGTCCCAGACTACATGGGGAAATAAACAGACATTCCACATCATGAAGTACTTTTGTTTTATGCTCTTGGAAAATAATTAGGCTGCTCATTTCTCCATAGCATCACTTTCTTTTTCAAGACAGAACAGTAAAAAATATATCACAGGCCAGTATCTAATATGAGTTACACACCCAGGTCCTTCTCCAAAACAAATATTCATAGCTTACTGGGTAGCAGAAGCAGAAAAATCCTGCATAAATCCTGCCATGTTTAGCTAAGAGCAGCAAGCAATATGCAATTTTCCATAAATTAGAACTTTAATCACAGCTGTCAATCACACATCTTTAAAATGCAGACATATTGTTTTCCATACCTTCCAGCAGGTCTCCTCAACTTCGTACCGTTGCCTCAGTCCAGAGTACTGAATTGCATCCATTTGCTTCCCAGCTCTGTCCTGGTCAAAAAGTCGTAACAGGTAAAGTGGTGAACAGCATCCTTATTATAATACTATATATAATGCCTTCTGAAGAAAACATTAAGCACCCACCTCCAGTACTGGCTATTTTCTCTAATGAAAAATGGAAGATTGTTTCAACCACACTTACTGCAGTGGTTATTAGAGGGTGGAAATAGTTCAGCACAATTAGCTGGTGAAACTACCAGAAAATGTAAAAACTATTGCTTAGACAGCAAGGAAAAAAGATATACCTCTTGGCATTGCATTCCAGTTAAAGAGTGATTAAGGAACATCAGGACAGCAGCTATCTCCCACTGTGCCTCTTTCCTTTCAAGTCAGTTCCTAGTACTGGAGATCTTTTTTTCGTTTTAAATTTTGTAAGACTGGAAAACTGTATGCCAAATTTCAAACTGAATTTCATAATTCTGCATTCTAAAAAGCTCTTTTCTCTCCAAAGTATTGGTATCTAATCAGATGTGGATCAGGTCAGATTACTTCTAGATTAGATTCCAAAGCACTAAATACTCAAAATTCAGGTCAAGTGTAATGATCCACTTGTCTATTTTTTATGAGCTTGGTTATCTGCCATTTCAGACTGCAATCATCTCAAGGCACTACATAGACGTTTCCAACTTTGATCAGCCATGAGCTCATGAGTGCACTCAGAGTCCTAAATTCTTATTCTTCCTTGCTTCCAGGTGCCATCTTCATTTTCCTAACGACACTGTATCACAAGATTGTCTCTCTTAAAACCAATCTTCACCTCAAAATTCTGAGAATCTCTGCTTGGTCATTTTTGGTCTGTATTGTCACTTAGATAAACAAGGCTCAAACTAAAAGATGCCTCTCAAAAATTTAGGTATTCAGAATGCTTCTTAAAGATGTAGTGTCTGCCTAAGGAACATTATCTCTAATAGACTTTTTCAGAAAGCATATGGTCTCTGAGAGGAACATGGGCAATGATGCACAGCACTTTTCTCTTAGTACCCTGATTGTCCCCCTCCCCTTCCCTCCCCTCCCTTTCTTTCCTTCCATTAAAATTTTGAACATGAGAGACTTCCATTCCTTAAACCAACCTATCCTACAGAAGGTAAGTGAATCCAAATAAAACGCCACAAAACAAATGTGTGAGTTAGTCAAGCCATAATTCTCAATTCAGTGTTGGCAAGCATAAAGAAGAAAAATAATTTCAATTCCAACATACTGCACGGAGTATCTGTTTGTTTATAGCTCACATCTGTTCTGAAGAAGATCTATGTAAGTAAAAAATCAGTGCACAAGTCTTATCTTACGGAGGTAATGCTGTGGAAAGGTCAATCACATGCTTCTGCAGAAGATCAGTCTCTCCACTTGGGCACGAGGATCACAGTGCAGTTTTAATCTCTAGAGGTGTAAATCACAGCAGAACATGCATTTTTTGAAGATGGTTGTCTTTTTCTGGCACACACAAAGAAAACTAAGCATTTAGGCATGAGCAGCCCTTGCAATAAATATTCAGCATTTCAATATCTAATTCCTAAGTATTTATAATCTAAACCACAGTTTTTACCAACAGTCTGTTTTGGCATGATCCCAATTTTATCAATGGCTTCCAATTGCAGATGAATCACCAGAACACCAAATAGTATATTATTTCTGGAATTATGTCGTTGTCATTATTAAAAATAATTGTTGTCCTTCAGTGTGTATAAACCAATTTTCTAAATATTTAAATGTTGAACAGGAATGATCCCAACTTCTCTAAGCTAATTCCATTCTTTTTTCTCTTCAGAAAAGACCAGTCACATAAAGGTTTCTCTTCTTTTCTTTTTTCTTTTCTTTTCTTTTCTTTTCTTTTCTTTTTTCTTTTCTTTTCTTTTTTTTTTTTTTCTTTTCTTTTTTTTTTTTTTCTTTTCT
>VWPU01018250.1:0-45643 GCA_013398955.1 Callaeas wilsoni | reverse complement strand
TCTTTTTTTCTTCTTTTTTTTCTTTTCTTTTCTTTTCTTTTCTTTTCTTTTCTTTTCTTTTCTTTTCTTTTCTTTTCTTTTCTTTTCTTTTCTTTTCTTTTCTTTTCTTTTCTTTTCTTTTCTTTCTCCCACATAATCTCTTCGTCCCATTACTACAATATTGTGTAATATGAGATTGGTAACACTCAGGCCTAGCTGAGACCGAACCAAGGCAATTTTACACTTGCTATCCCCCACTGGAACAGTCACTGTTGTTTTAAGAAACCCATTCTCCCAAGAGAAAAAACCACTCTATCTTTTCAGTACACTCACAATTTCTGCTGGAATTCACTGATCATTATCACTATTGTTTTCATCAGTGGGGTTATGTTTATAGGTCTGCTTTCACTGAATCATTTTCTTCTCATAAATCATTTAATCTCTCACCAAGCTGCAATATCACACTTGGGCTGTACAACAGAAAAAAGGATGGATGGTCAGAATAGATGCAGCCAGTAAACCAGACATTTAGAGGTCTATATGCTCTTTCAAGAGTAGTCAACACATAACATAATTTCATAACTTTAAAAAATGTTAGTTTTCTCCTTTTAGACTTCCTGCTTTCAAATGCACAAAGTTTAATACTGCTAGTCCCTCAAAATTACTTAAAATATAGGCAGATCCACAGACGGCATTGTGTATAAAAAAGGTATCCTGGGAAATCATTTTAAGCAGTACATAGAATCTCTTTAAATATATGTATTTACGGGGCCAGTAAGAAATTATCAAAACACTAGGTAGGCTGCGTGTCTCCTCACAGATAGGGTCTGGTACATGTACTTATGAAGACTCTCTGGCTATATCTCACGCTGCTTTCCAAACAGAATTTAGAGCTGTCACTGGACAAGTTTAATTATTCCAGAACAAGAAACATCAACGTTTTAATAAATGGTGACTCGTAAAAAGACACTGTGCTAAGAACTAAATAGAAATTGTGCTCTCAAAATTGGGTTAGCTTTATCAAAACCTATGGCCTTGGACTAAACATAGAAAAACATTTAGGTAACAAGCCTTGCAGAAGGAATGCAATTATTAGTGTTAGATATATCAAAAAAAGGCTCAAAGCACATCTGGGGACCACAAAAAAGGTAACTTTATTGATTGTATTATTTTCATGTTGTCATTTCTTCCTCAAAAAACAGTAAGTTATAAAGACTGCTACCTTTTTTGACAGATATATCACACAGAAAACACCTTCTTCTCTAGTTGAGTCAAATTTAGATTTTGCATTAGACGATTACCAGCATTAGGTCTTTATAAAAATAGGAACAAAAATACTTAACTTTAATAAAAATTAAATCCCAGGTAGTGTCTTAAAAGGATCATAAAAAGTGGAACCTCACTATTCCGAGCACTCGAGACCTTTTACCATTTCAGATGACGGAAATTTTCTGGTGCTAAAATGTGTTTGCTACTAGCATAAGTCTATGTTCTTCTAACATTTTTTAATAGGATAGGAGAATTTTGACGTAAGATACAATATACAATGGCTTTAAAATGAGTATACTAAATGCATACAAACACAGGGCCAGATTAGCAGCACAGGAAGCACCACAGTAATGCTCAGATGAGATTCAAAATGTACTTTCCATGGCACATTCTAAAAATGGTTAGACAGAAAACAAAGGGAATTTCTCTCTTGCAGTTACGTAGCATGGATAGGCATTAGGAACAAGAAAGAAGTAGCAGAGGTAACAGGTAAACAGAGCCCACATCTATATGTTTTATCTTGCTCTGCACTGACCTCCCCAGAGTCCACAGCAGTATTCATGAAAAAAGGGCATGACTTCTTTTGGTTTTGATCTGATGCTCAAGTCATTACCCTGTACTTTCTGTAGCCAAGTCTACATTTTTAACTCCCTTTGCAGAAATTTCAATTAGATATTAGACTAAGTACTTTAGCCTTTCTGCATCCATCAATTATCCTGGTGGCACTGGAATTTGTACTCTGCTTGCACTGGTCACCATGCTTAATGAGTTTCTTTTTCATAAAACAGAAATTCAACCATTTTCTTTTTTAAAACAAATAAGATGCAACACTTCTTCCCCAAAGCTGTAGCCCTTTTTTTTCCCCACAGTTTCAGTGCTTTTAGGATTTAAAAATAAATCCATGAATTGCTTCCTGGCTAAAATATAATTAAATCTGAGTACATTAAGACTGCTTTTATGTTGCATTAGATAGAGTATAACAAA
Source organism: Callaeas wilsoni (assembly GCA_013398955.1). Lineage (NCBI taxonomy): Eukaryota > Metazoa > Chordata > Aves > Passeriformes > Callaeidae > Callaeas > Callaeas wilsoni. Next base: position 43,411 of record VWPU01018250.1, on the reverse strand, counting down.
GACACAGATTTTACACAATTAGAATCAACAAATCTGTGACTAGACCTTAGTTTAAAAAGTAAGTTACAATAATTTATGTTATTAATTTTTTTAAATCTTTGTGTGTTCCAAATCAGGATAAATTGCTCAGCTCTATCAGTACTGAACTGTATGTGTATGTTTTCTCTTGTCCTTTCAAGGATGTGTTTAGAAATGCATGTATGTTTATCTGTATGTTTGCTCACAAATAAAAATGAAGATGTTGCAAAATACTTTAATAGGTATTTCAAAAAGTCTAGGAAAAGCAAACACACAGGAAAATCTTCCATGCACTAAACAGATGAGATCCCAGGTAGAGATGGTAGATCAGACTCTATATTTGCTAATGCTTTTACTCCACCAAGGCACAAGCAACTGTGTTAACATTTTTTTTTAAGTGCAAAGAAAGCAACAGGTTGCCTCATTACCAATTCTGATACAGAAGCAGGAACCTGATTCTGTCCTCATTTGGAGGTAACAGCCATTTTTGGGTAAATCATGCATAACTCTCCTGAAATCAATAGGTTGAAAACAGTGCAAAACTGGGATGAAAGAGAAGACTTATATCTTTCAGCTGCATAGAAAAACCATTTTCATGATATATTCCATAAATTTGTAGGAAGCTTACATAAAATTTTCCATTTAGGCAATTTCCTGTAGCATAGCTAATTACTGTCATCTTACTAAGGGGAAACATGTAATTGCAATATGACTCACTAGAACATTAAACTACTCGACAGAAGATATAGTTTGCATAAACAATCTCAGCAGCAAATTAATCTTTGAACAATACTGTTCTCTATTTATTTCAATATTTTGCAGAGATATTTAAAAACAGTTTTTCTTAAAGGTTAAGTCACCTCTGTCATTTGAAGTCTCCTCAGATCAGCACTCAGACTTTTCCAGATTAAGTTGTGGCACTCTCAGGCATTCCAGGTGTATCCAGTCTGTTGATAAAAGATGTCACCTTTCCCTGCAAGCCTTGCCTCCCTCACATGCCCGTGCTTCCTGGCTGTAACACTATTACTGCGGTGGTGGGGTGGATGGGGAGCACAGGAGCACAAGACTGCAGAGCCTGTTTGGTGACAAAGCACTTAAAAAGTTTGGGGATAATCAGATGGATACAGTCAGAATATTACTGATGTCCACAGACCAGAATTCCCTTCAATACTGGAAGCGAATAGAAGTGTCCTTTAAAGCTGTTGGATTCATTTTGATGCAGTGCACAGACTTTGAGAATTAAAACTGTTAGCACAGCTCTGTCACAATATGAAATTCAATAGTTGCTTATAATCTGTCAGTTCTGCTACTGAACCCTGCTTACTGTCGACTACCATTAAAAATCTTTTGTTCTCTTTATCAAAGCACAGACAGCGAAGGGGGAAAATGAAAGCACTAGCAACTGAAAGTATTAAGCATTAATTACATGCTTTCTTTTCAGTTGCTTTTTAGAGGGCAGTGGTTATCCTATTCAAAGGGCAATAAGGAAAAGTTACAGGGATTGCAACTGCAACTGCTGCTATTGCTATTGAAATCTAATTTTGTTTTGTGAAGATAAACCAAAACAAGCATGTACAAAACAGAATAGAAAAGCTAAGATAACCTGCAGCTTTTTGTTCTGGTATTGATTGGTTTTCAGTGCTGGAGCATCTGGTCTAACAAACTTTCCCTGAATATTAGATGGCTCCTCTGGTAGCAGTTCCTGTCTGCATCCTCTTTGGATATCTGAACACAAATGCTGCTTTCTAACTCCACTTTCTGAGCTACCCAGGTGTGTACAGAGCCTCATCTTCTGGATGAGTATCAGAAGCATCCAGCTTTGCCACGTGCTCGTACTGAAGCTGTAAACATGAGCTCTGCCCTCTCCTTCCTTATATCAATATTCAGAAGGACACAAGCAACTCAGACAAAGCCAGGTAAGATAAAACTCGAAAAGCATTTCAGTTAGTGGAAGGCTGTCCTACATATTCTTCAGTTAAGGGGCAATCTGCCAGTGCAAGTAGCCAAACAGATGAATGACTTTTGCCTTAAGCAGGGGGCTAAAAATACATTTCTGAACAATTTGGATCAATATCCAAAAAGGTCCAGAAAACAAAGGAACTTCCAAAACTGCTGCAGTAGACCAAAAAGGGGATTCAGCTTTATTTCACTACATCATCCTGGGAAGCTGAGCCAGGACAACTGAACCAAATCCTTTCCAACATGGTAGGTACTTCTTTTGTAGAATAACTGATAGAGCAAAAGAGGAAAGATTCTTAAGCATTGCTTTAAAATAATGTTGCCAGAGTCTTCTGTTTTCCTGTTTCAGTGCCAGATACATGTCGTTGAGCACTTAAGAGTTGTGTCTAAAGCTGAGAAAGCTACAGAGCTCTGCTGTCCAACTTTGGTCTGCTACAGCTATTCAGGTACTCCACCTGAGCCTGGGCTGATCTAATGGAGCCCTCAAAAGCCATGGGGATGAGGGAATCTAATCTTCTAGGGACATGCCCTGGACATCACTTGATGCTGATTCTCTCTAATTAGTACTTGCTTATTCCTGTAGTTCTTGTATGCTTGTCTAATATTTAGATCTGTATTGTTTTCAGAAAGTAACTTGATATTTGTAGGCTGACATTGAGGAAAGAAAAAAAAAGTAATATGAGTTTAATACTATAATCAGAGTTTAAAATATCTGTAAATTAATTCAATATACTGACACCTCTTTTTTTTTTCCATTAAAGAGTTTGGGGTTTTTACTGAAAACTGTTTCCTTCTAACCCCCATGCAGATTTGTTTATCACAGACAAACTAGTGACTGCTTTGTTCTCTAGAATTACAAACACAGGAATGTTTAACCTGATTTATGGATATACTTTGAAGCCACAACTGTTTTTCATGTCTGAAAATAAGTAACAGAAAAGAAATTTAAAAGTGTACCAATTTCTCAAGCATTCCTACAACTTTATCATTACTAAAATTCACAAATGATACTACTATAACCACAGAAAATGAATGCTTACATACAAGTAGGAGAAAGAGTTACTAATTCTGCAGCTTCAGAAAGATTTTATTGGAAACAGAATGTAACTCTAAATAGAATAAGCATCAGCATAATAAGCATTAATTGCTACTAAATAGACTTACATTTTTCTCACACAGATCAGAGAAGTGTGAGGGACAGCAGCTGTTATCTATGCATCTGCTAAGATGACCATGTATTTTAATGGATTTCCTAATGCAATTAAACACTGAAGACCTCTACCAGAAAAATATCAGATTTGTACTTTTTTCCTGAATATCCTTGTTCTTTGAAAAGAGGTATATAAAGAACACTGGGAAATGACCAGGGATCCACTCCTAAGATTACTGGTTATGTGTCCAATAAAACACAGAAAACAATGTGAAGTGTTGTATTCTATTCTCCTTGCTTACAAAAATGTCATTAAGTCAATGCTTTCCTGAGGAAGAATGGCACAACTGAAGCTCAAACTCATATATTGTAATATGGAGATATTTCCTCTGTAATAGGACATTCTCTTCTACCTAACTCAAACCTAGTTTATATTACTCACATTACCCTTTCCACCACAGCGTTTCCCAAGGTGACCTGCATGGTGTGAGCATAAAGTGGTAACAACCAACATCCATTTGTACTGGCCAAATGACTACATCTTACACAGGACAGTGAAGAGAAGGCCTTATTTTATGTTACACATAATTATGCCTTTCCCAAATTTTCTAAAGCAGAAACAAACACAACACCATTCTTTAACAGACAGCAATCTCTTGGCTGTAGCCTCTCTGTTCAAATCTAGTCTTTTCACAGGCACACTAAAACCACAAAGCCCAGTTCACACCTGTTAGTTTTGTTCCAGTGCAATTCCAGTAATCCTGCACATAAAAGAGGAATTACACTGGATGTTACTGCTGCAAAGTGAATAGAGCCTGTTATTTGACACATCATCTACTTATTGTAATTCCACAGGCATCTCCACGGCTGTTCTGCGCAAACTGTACTCAGTGGAAGTGTTTGAGGAAGAACAACTTTGCCCTGGACAGTTGCCACCTAATTGCCACTGAAGTCAGAGGATACATAAAAAAGGAAGAAGTTTTGGTATGTAAGAACAGCTTTTTCCTCACAGCTTTTGTTAGGAAGCAGGAATTGATACCAAAAATGGAATTTCAATTAAACTGTGCCATTTGTATCCAGCCTGAGGCTGCTCAGGATATTTGCTATGCATGACATTTTTAGATCCTTCAAACTGCCAGATTAGAGATAGTTGGCATGGAGAAATAATAAAAATATAAAACTGAATCAGCTCTTTTCATTTGTTTGTTGTTTAAAATTCAAAAGGCATTTCTAGGCTTACAGTGACTGAGCTCCTTAGTTATTTCTACATAAAAAGTCATAGATGGTAAAACACTGTAAAGCAATAACTTGCAGCTAAGTTGTTCTTTATGCTCATTTTCTCTCTTTTGTAACAGTTCACATACTGTGACTGACTCAACATCTCATTCTAATATAACTATACTTTATCATTTTTAGCCAATAAGGTATAATGAAGTTTTGGATAAAAATCCCATAATACTGAAATACCACCTTTTTAGAAGTAGATTTGAAAAAGTAGAATCAATCTCAGCCTGCCTTGATTTCTTTTTTTAGATTTGAGTAACAGTACTTGATATAATTTCCAGGACTTCCAATATATAATTAATTCACAACCATATACAGGTCTGAATATTCCAAACCTTTAAAAATCTTTATGAAATAATTTCTGTCAAGATATCAATAAAATGGAAGCCTGAAACTACAGTCCCAAGTGAGATTTCAGAATACTAAAATATTCTCTTCAGCACTGAACATTTTAATATGTTTTTAACAGTCTCTGGATTTCAAAACAGCAGAAAATGGGCAAAGGTTCAAGCTTCAGATCTGAAGAATGATTTTATTTATATAATCAAAATCTTTTTTGTTATTAAAACTTTCCCAAAAATCACATCAAAAGTGATTGGAGGTCTTCCAGGACTTAAAGCTCTTGCAAAATATTTTTATCAGATGAGCGGGTGCACTGAGAAAGTACTGCAAAAGTTTAGTGTAAGTCTGTTCACATGATGAAACCTCCTGCGTACACCAGTTTTCTTCTAAAGAGTGAATGATGCTAATATCCGACGTGAGAGCTGACAGTGCATGAAACAATTTGGACTGCACTGAAGTTGCTCTGCTCCTCTGTTTCACATGCGTGTCCCAGTAAGACAGTCATATTCTTCATTTCACCTTTGCTGTTGGACCCATTTTCTTTCTCTTTCCCCCTAACATTGTTCTTTCTTTATAGTTCTCATGCCATGGGGCATCCTAAGAAACTGTAAATGTCGGGCAAGGAAAGGGATCCAGGATAGGATTCCTACCTTCCCTCAGCAGATCTGAGGGCAGAGTGTTATGGGGCAAGCCTAGAAACCTCCCTCCTGCTGCTGCCGCAGTGCCAGGGGAGCTGTGGCCCTGGGCAGTGCGCTCACCCTGCAGCCATCCCCGAGGCAGCAGGACTCCCCTGTGCCTCTGCACTCCGCAGCAACTGAGGAGCAGGGCAGGCAAATCCACCCTTTGGCTTCGGGGTGTCAGGAATCCAGACACATCTGAGTGCTGTCTCTACAGGGCTACAAGTAACCTGCACAAAGGGACATTCTCCGTCCTTTTTACGAAACTGGGCGCGTCATACCAAGAGTGAATATTTCACGATTCATACACAAATTCAGAATACAAGACTGAAAAAAATATATACAATCAGCAACCTAGAGCATTGCTAATAGGATATGGAAGATGCAGCTCTTAGTCCATACTCCTCAACAAGGACTTGAGGAGTTTTTATGTACATTGCCTCAACTGACATTTTCCTGTATCATTTAGGTAATACAGTATTTCAGGCAGAACTAACATTCCCAGGAGCCACAGGGAGACAGATACAGCTTCAGTCACTGGGCAATTTTCCAAGAGCTTACGGGTACATATCTGCACCTAGTTCTAGACATAACTGTGTGAAAATTTCTGAAGTCAGTGGCAAAACACCCATTCATATTCATATGGAAAAAACATTACGGGAAGGAAGCGATGTGCTCAGATGAGTAGAAGTTTTTACTAACTCGAATGTAACAAAGAAAAAAAAGAGAGTTCTCGCCACCATAGAAATTTACAGAAGGCTTGATGCAATCTTGCACTCACTATTTAAGCATCTGTTATCAGTAGCCTTGTCTGTCCTAGCTTTGTGTGATGGCTGGTGGCTGTGATCTTGCACATAACAGTAATCTATACAAAGAGTTTCAAGTTATTGTTAGTATTCGTTGAGAATTCGTAGAACAAGACAGAAAACCCATTGACTTACCTGTGAGGGGGTTAAAGTACCCTTGCTGTCTGTGTTTACAGGTGTTTCTCTTCATCTGTATGGTAAAATTAAGATCAAGACGGCTATTAAATTGAAAAAAATTGTTAAAATCAGCTTCATGGTAGAAAGAAAAATGGTAGAAATTGGAAGAGGTGATATTTTTAGTACAAGAGCAGGTGAAACCATTTCTTTTAACCATAAATTTAGGGAGCCTGGTAAGGGATTTATTTGATTCTGAACCTTGAAATATAAGAAAATTGTTCCTATGACATATTCAGTCTGCAATTTCCCACCATTTAAGTGTCAGACATAACACTTAACACTTGGAATTTGTCTCATGCTTACCAAGCAATCTTTCAGACTAGTGTAAAATTGCCCCCATTGGATAGAAGCATTGTTTAAATTAAAATCAAATGTTATCACTTTTCCTAGAAAAGTACATGTTAAGAGGAAATGTTAAATCTGTATGACCCTACATTTCTGGATTTTTTAATCTGTTTTTGCAACTGTATATGTAAGAATTAAGGCATTTTAGAGGAGCAATAACATTTTTTAAATTTTCTATTTTATGTGCTTAGTTGTATGTGAATTTAATATTGCATGTGTGCATTTGGGCATGTCCATACACATGCATATGTCTGTGTGTAATATAAAAAACTTATGGCAAAAGAATATTCGGATTCCTATTTCAGACATTCAGAAATCAGAAAATGCTAGAAGGGAAGCTGTTGGTGCATCAGTATTAGCTCCCTTATCCAGAAGCAAGACTACTAATAGATACCTTTTCACTTTTAAAATGTTATTTCTGAATCTCCCAAAGTGTCACAATGCTCTGCTCAGACACATACAGATTTCTACTAGTTCCACTCATGCATAAAACAAGTCTTGTCAGCCTCTCAGAAAACACACACATGCACATAAATGATACGATTGTATTATTATGATGATGATTATGACGATGATGATGATTATTATTATTATTATTGACTCATTTCATACCTTTATCTTCAATTCCATATTCATACTCTTATTTGAACAGGTATTACCATTTTCATTTTCACACATGGACAGCCATTTGGAATATAGGAATTAGGAGAGTACAATTATTCCTCCATCAAGTTTCCTTCTCACTTTCTACCTGTCCTTTGGTTGTCCCCCCAGTTCACAGCTCTGAAATTCCTCCTTTGCCATAGCGGTATGTATTACAAAAATCACAGCTCTGAAGCAGACAGCCACAGTGATTGGCTTCATAGTACTCTAATATATGAAGTGCTCTGTCCTCCAGGCATCTTGCTTACCTTGCTCTCTTTCTCCTTCTTGCACTAAGGGAATTGCAGCATCTTCCAATTACCACTGATGCATGGATGTGTTGTACATGTTCCTGACTTGAATATCATTCATTTGGTTTATTATGATACCTAAGACCATCTGAATTTGAGTTTGCTTGGTTCTAGTCAAAATAAAAGATAAAAAACCCCAGCACCTACCACAAAGAGCTTACACTAAAAATAGACACGGGGAAAGGGAACCTATGCACCACCTGTCAATAGTTTGAGCAACTACTTTATGTTGGGAGCTACCTAATCACACCAGATGTACTAAAATGGATACAAACCTCAATTTCTTCAGATTGCTGTTGTGCTTATCTCTCTTCAGAGTTACAATGCTGGTGCTAGAGAAATGCCTAAGAAGACTTTCCAACAAATCATCTGATTCCATGTTGAATTCAGTGATCCACAATCTCTTGGGAATCTTTCATCCTGGCAAACTGACCTTGGGCCACCAGAGTTACAGGGCAGTGTTGTTGTCTCTCAGAGGTGGATCAAACTGAAGACTACTGCACTGAACACCTGTCTTGTGGTATGTCAACAATTGTGAACAAAAAAATCATAGGATAACTAGGATTGGAAGAAGTCTCAGGAGGTCTGTAGTCCAACCTTCTCAAAGCAGGGTCACCTGTGAGCTCAGAGCAAGTTCCTTAAGGATTTATCTAGACAGTTCTTGAAAAGCTCCAAGGCTGAGATAGTGCAACCTAAGAAGCCCATACCAGTGCCTGACTGCCCTCATGACAAAAATGCACCTTATATCCACTCAGAACCTCTCTCATTGCACTTTGTGCTCCTTGTTGCTCATCATCCTGCCACACACTGCTTTGTAGAGTCTGGCTCGCTCTCCTTGACACATTCCCCACAGATACTGGGAGGATGCTGTTAGGTGCTCCCAAAAAAGCCATCTCCCCTCCAGACCAAAGGAACCCCTTTCCTTTTATCAGGGTCCTTGGAGTGGAGGGGTGGAGGGTGGGGAGGCAACAATGAATGTGGCACCTAAATTTGGTCTAACAAGTACTGAAAAGTTATACAGAGAAATTATCTAATAAAGGATGCAAATGTTTTCACATATGCTCACTGATTTGCAAAAGAAACTGTAAACTGTGTAGGTTCAATGCCATGACTTGAAACAGAGTTTGCCCTGAACCCTGAGATTATATTCAGATTGTGGCAATTGGTGTCATAGACTCCGAAACTTGTCTCTTCTGCAGACAAATGCCTGATTCATAAAGCCATACGCACTCTAATTTAAAAATTTTAAGTCATGTGGCTCCTCAGAGCAATGTAGATGTTACAGTACAACATCAAGCACCAGCTTGTCCCTGTGCTACTTAATGCCGTAGGTGAGCACTAAAATCTGAGAAACATGTTGCTCCAAGTGTATCCTAGCCAGATGAGTTAAGAAAATTTAGTGGTGATATATTCCATTTACATGATAAGAAGCATTTGCAAATTAAGTAGTATTTTACCAGGACTGTTAAAAGGCAAATAAAGTTGAAGAAAAGTACTGTAACTCCTGCATTTTAATAATATTGTCCTGGCTGGAAGTCACCACACAGACAAGAAATGGTTTGGATTGCTAAAGTGATCCTGTGTAATAGAAGCTTCTAAAATAATCTTTATGTAAGTGATACGACATTTTTGAGGGTGAAGGATAACATTGCAAAATGAGAGACCTAAAATTAGATGCAACATTTAATGAATTTCTGGAAACTATTAGAGAGTATCTGTGGAATGCAGAAATTCTGCTCCTTTTATTTAGGCAGAACAGAAAAAGAGGCCATCTTGAGTTCTTCAAAAAACTTAACTTTTTGAATGACACTCCAAAAATCAAATAAAAAGGGGATATCCATCTGCTTTATTAGAATTTTCAACATAGTATTATTTGCTGTGGTTATCAGTGGTCCATAAAAAACACTCTGGGAAAAAACCCCAACTTTAATTAATAGGAGAAAAGTAATCTAGTTATGATCACATCTGTCTAAGTTTTGCTAGCTAACTGGAGATTTGCTGTCACTCATCACTATAGCACTGCATTTCAGGTCTGACCTGGGCATACCATTTTAGTGTATATGTAGCCAGCACACTTGGGTTAGATCTCAGCTAAGCAGCAACACAATATTTATCTCAAAAAAAAAGAACCATTCAGAAAAAATATGTATCAGCTTCAGTAACCACCCAAGTCCATGAATGGTTAATTCCTGGAGGAGTACGTTACACTACTTTCGGAATAACCACTGTATGCTCCACTAATGTCTGGCAATCAGGTTGGAAATGTAGCCAGGTATCCTGGCATCCCAGTTGTGGACAGAAGGGCTGGCACTCTCTGGCTACAAGGTTGCTGGGTATGAAGCTAGTCCAGTTCTGCACAGCCTCCCTGCTTGCAACATCACTGCATAAACCACAGCCAGAAATCACGGTGTGACTCCACGAGTAAAGGAGAGCAGCATGGAAGAACAGTGCAGAGACAGGTATCTCAGAGGACGGCAGGGAAAATGGTGTTGGTCATACTTAGGAATTCAAGACCTCTTCAGCAGTAAGAGCAAGAACCACAGCCACGGCACAGATCAGTGGGTACCCATGCAACACAGAGGCTGCTCAGAGACCAGACAGGCCAAGGACAGAGATCAAGTGGCAAAATCATGTTCCCTGGCTGGTATGACCCTCATTGGCAGGACCAAAAGAGCACTAATTAGCTGCATCTCAGTAGCTGAAGGTATCTCATCATCTTTTTTTTTTCCAAAATGGTGTGTTGATAACTTCATCTCTGGGATGTGTTGCTGAGATAAGAGCCATGAATTTCAGTGAAAACAGTACGTGCTCAATGTCTGTGAAAACTGTGATTGTTGCTTTTATCTTAAAACATGAACCATATGTCAGGTATGGCTTGGGTGTTGCTTTGAAGAAAAACGCATGGAATAAAGTCAATAACAGTTGTCTGTTGGTGCTGTACTAGAAGAATTACCAAAGCCTTGTTCCTTCTGTGATGTTGGCACCAGAGCATGTGCTTTGTCTCTGCTGGTCCAGCCATGAATCATGCCAAGAACAACATAAAATGGTGTAATTTTCAAATCTGTTGTTAAATAATTGATTGTTTTACTGCCACTATGAGGACACCTTTAGAAACAATGCTTACATGGCAACAAGTCCTGGGCTGTGAGAGATCTATGATGCATGTTAATTAAAACTGCTAATTTAAAAAATATATTTTGGCAGTTGAAGATAAATAAATGCATGAGAGATTTGTTTCCTGAGTTCCTACGGTCTGAAATTACAGATGACAGTCCTTCTGTAGAGGGTGAGAGAATTCATTTAGATTAAATTATCCCTTCATTTCCTTTTCTGAAACATCAGAAAACCTCCCTAACTGACATTTTTGCCTTTGTGTCGGGGATAACATTAAGAATAATTTTCTATGATTGTCTCTTCGACAGGCAGAGAACTCATTTTGATCGATACATCATAAGCTGTTATTACAGCTATTTTCTATCTTAATTCAGCCTGCCCTTCATAATTATGTGGGTTTTTTCCTGTTTTTTAAAGCTCTGGATGGTGGCAGATTTCCACCACCTAGTGGGAAAAGTATGTACTGTCTCCTAAAAAGCTTTGCTCAGATTTCCCCTTAGTGCCTGTTTTAAACTTTCCCATTGCAAGCCCCTTTTATCAGCATGTATTACCAAAGTATTTCTCCTTTTTTTTCACGAAATGGTGAATGTGCGAAGCTGTATAAAACTCTCTTTGAAGGTGTCAGACATCATATACTCCACAAAAAATACTTCTCAATATAGAGGAACTGTATGTCTGTGTTTTCAACTCAGTGATTTGTAATGTGAAAGGGAAACTGAAAAGCTTAAAAAATTGAGGAAGATCTGCCAATGAATGTCACTGCTTCCCTTTCTCTGCTTCACGGCAACCCCTCATCCCCACTCAGGTGTATCCTCAAATGCAAACTGTACCAAAACCCACCGTATTCATTCAGGCAATCTTCTGTGTCAGGATGCTCTGCATTTTAGGCACCGAGACTGAAATGCCAAATCAAGTCAGGGGAAACTTCCAGAAAGGAGGTTAATGAAAGGCAAATGCAATTGCTATTATCACCTCTTCCTATTTGCTGCCAGGAAGGTCCTGCACACTCATGGAATATCCTCTTCCTTCCCACCTGTTCCAAAGTGAGCAAGATGCTTCCTTTTGCCTTAGGAGAGAAAAAATTACTTTTCAGATCCAGCTTTGATCAGCAATAAGAGCAATAGGGTTAAGAAGCTTTCTTTCTTTTACGTCATCCAGATAGAATAATGACTTAGAAAAATCCTGTGTCCATTGATCCTAGTAGGATTTTTCCTATTGTTTTCCCTGGGAAGGGGGAAAATCACAAAACAACAAACCTCCCCCTCCCCCCCCCAAAAAAAAACAAAACAAAACCCCAAAAAACTCAACAAAACAAACAAACAAACAAACAAAAAACCACAACAAAACAAAAAACAAAAAACCCCACATCCCAAACCAATGATAACAAAACACCACCACAAAACCAAACCAAACCAAACGACGCCATTATCTGATTCTTATCACCAGATGCCTCACAGTATTTAGCTTATGCTGATAATGATTCTTTGAATGTTACCATCATGCAGCTTTTTGCCAGCATTATATTTCCAGCTGTCACTTCATTCATCTGTGCTCAAAATTGAGATCTTCAAAACTCCAGCTAATTTGCCATGTATGCAAACCCATCTTTGCAGCAGAAAATTTTCCTGAGCATCTAAATAGCCTCTCCTGGCAATAGTGGTCACTTAGCATCTAGTTCACAACTAAGGTTTGCCAGGATTCAGAAATTAGTTGTTTGCACATCACTCTGTCCTACAGTATCCAATCTGGTCAGGTGTTTAGAGCAGATTCTGATGAATAATGGTTTACATAGGACAAGAAAGGCAGTTAAAGTGTTATTGTCCCCTCTCCCAGTTTGCTCGCTAGCTCAACAAGAGGCTGCTCAGCTATCCTATGGTAGGCATAAGGAGATTTCAACTACTGCTTCCTATTTCCTAGGTGAAGGCTGCAGCTCTCAAATTACAGGCATTTAAATGTAGCTCTTGGTGACAACTGTTAAAGCTGTACCATTTACATGGAAAAAATACATTTGAGAAAGAAAATGTTTCAAGTAAAAGTGTCAGCAGTTAGGACTGCACCTGGGGAAGAATAACCCCCTGCACCAGCACAGGCTGGAGGCTGACCTGCTGGAAAGCAGCTCTGTGGAGAGGGACCTGGGAGTCCTGTGGACAGCAAGCTGTCCCTGAGCCAGCAGTGTGCCCTGGGAGCCAAGAAGGCCAATGGTGTCCTGGGGAGCATTAGGAAAAGCATAGGCAGCAGGCCGAGGAAGGAGATCCTACTCCTCTACTCAGCCCTGGTGAGGCCTCATCTGGAGTGCTGTGCCCAGTTCTGCACTCCTCCGTACGAGAGAGACGTGGAGCTCCTGGAGTCCAGTGGAGGGCTACACAGATGAGTAAGGGACTGAAGTGTCACTCTTACAAGGAGAGCTGGGGGAGCTGGGCTCGCTCAGCGTCGAGAAGATATAACTGAGAGGGGATCTCATCAATATTTATAAGTTTCTGACAGAAGGGTGTCAAGAAGATGGACCAGGCTCTACTCGGTGGTGCCAGGCAATGGGATGAGGCAGTGGGCAGAACCTGATTAACGGAAAATTCCACCTGAATGTGAGGAAGAACTTCTTTACTGTGCAGGTGACTGAGCACTAGAACAGATTGACCAGAGAGGCTGTGGTTTCTCCCTGACTGCAGACATTCAAGAGCCATCTGGACACAATCCTGTGCAATGTGCTCTGGGATGACCCTGCTTGATCAGGGAGCTTGGATCAGATGACCCTCTGTGGTCCCTTCCAACCTGACCCATTCTGTGATTCTGTGACTTTCATACGAAGTTGATGTTTTCACAGGAGAAACAAGAAAATACAGTGCTTAAGTAGCTGGCAAGAAATTAACAGCAGGTGAGAAGTACAGTCTGTGGTACTCATAAAAAAATCCCCCAGGGAGAGGCAACTTAATTAGAAATGAGAAACCTCGTTGCTTTTTTAGATATCTAACAAAGAACTAGAACTAAGCTATGCAACATAAATTGTTGGAAACTACCATAAAGACTTTTTACTTATCAAGGACACCTGGAACTGGCAAAGGAGAACCTGGATGGAAAGTTTTCCAAATAGTTATTGCATGCCAAGTAATGGTATTAGTACTTGCTATTCCTAAGTAAAGGATAGGAGACCATATTAACGTTTTGGGAAGGGTAAGTGTTCCTTCCAATTACAGTGTGTAATACTTTGGTGGTTGCAAAAATGTGGAGACTGCTGTCCTTTAAGTGGAAATACTGCACTGAGATGCACAGAATCATCATGGTATCTCTTGCAAATAAGATGCTTCACTTCCTGCCAAGATGGATAGCTAAATTGACTATAAATACTAGTTACAATTCCCTATATACTAGGATGACAGCTTTAAGGAGACAAGCAAGAGTTTGTCTTGAAATATTTTAAACTGCAACAGGTTTCAATTGCTCAGAACAAAGAAATCAGTCAGATGGCAGTGATCCAGCAAAGACTGAGCCCAGACCAGAGATCCCCCAGGAGGAAATCTGAACACAGAGGAGACTGCAGTCTCTCAGAAATGAGAGGACTAGCCCATTTTGGACAGACACACCTCACTCTGTAGTGTTTAACTACTCCTTTCAAGAGCAGAAAGAGGCAGTTTGTTGGCTACTTTGGGATGGCAAGTATTGTATAATAATATATTGAGACAGCTAGTGTAGCTATTTCAGTAGGATGACAGAAATTCAAACTACAAATCCCAGATTCTTATAGAAAGGGAAATGTAGAAAGGGTCCATAAAGCATAATGGAGGACATTTATTGAAGGAATTGGATTCATCTTTGCTAGCCCTGTAGCGTACTGGGAAGGGTGCTTTAAATAGCATAAGAAATTCTGGATCTCAAAATGAGTGGGTAGATCATGGATGTAAAATTGCCCCTTGTACTATGAAGATTTTCCAGAGGCCCTACACCTCCCCCAAATCAAGGCATATGCCTAAATGCATACGCCAAAGCATATGCCTCCATATTGATGATTGTCTAATAGGCTCAGCAGCACATTCTCCATCAGCATGTGAACGGCCATTCCAGTCACTGGCAAAATGTCATTTTATCACAAATCTAAAGAAAGAAAAAATAATGCTGAATAGACTAGTGCGGATCCAAGTTAACCACCTCTCAGAAAATATAACCCTAGCTCCCAGGCCTGGCCAATGCTACAGCTGAGCACAGGGCTCCTGCCTGAGGCCAATGCTACAGCTGAGCACAGGGGCCACCACACACCTTCTCACAGGTTCCTCTCCCAGACCTTCCCCATGCACACAACAGGCTTCACTGCACCAAAAATGCCCATTCCCCACCTCCAAGATGGGATGAGGTTCCTCCTATGACAGACCCTACCCCAGCTGTGCCCCACACATGGCCAAACCAGATATTTGAGAGGTCCATGTTTTCTAGGATTGTCAGACACGATCCTTCTGTCCATCTTCATCTTCCAGTCCAGTCCTGCCTCTTCCTTTTCCCTTCCCTTCCCTTCCCCTCCCCTCCCCTCCCTTCCCCTCCCCTTCCCTTCCCTTCCCTTGCCTTCCTTTCCCGTGAGAGGCTTGGGCACATTTCAAAGGTCACTTACATAGTTTAATTCCTTTTTAGACTTGATTCGATCATGACCCCCTGGGTGCACCGCTGTAGTCCACAGCAGAGTAGCTTCACAAACCTTGGCTAATGGAGTCAGCAGTGATTGGATTGCAAATACTAAAAGGCATACTGACACTAGTATGTGTTTATGGTGCATATTTACACGTTTACTAGATCATATTTCACTCTTTTAAAGGTAATGTTTTTGACCAGCTGCACTTCTGCCGAGCCTTCTTGCTCTTTCTCCGTCTGCAAGCCTGATGAGTGCATGACTCGACAACTTCCATCAAAATGGCAATAGGCATCTCAAAACTCATTAGAAAGGCATTAGCGCTGGTGGCGGGGAGTCAGGGAGGAGGAAAAGAAAAAAGGCGAGAGCGGCAGAAGAAAACCTCGCTCCTCCGCCCGCAGACTGACCACCAGTGCCCTTTCGGCCGAGGCGCACCGCCCGACTCACCTACCCTCGCCCCCATCCCCGCCCGCCCCGTCCAGCCGCGCCGCCCCGGCCAAGGCGGTGCCTCGGGGTCCCAGGGTCTCCCCGCCCCGCCGGGGCCGCCCCGGCTGCCCGCGGCCGCCAGGGATCGCCCGCGGGGCACGGCTGACGGAGGTAAGAAAGCGGCGTGTTTCCAACGCGCCGGCCAGGAGTGCCTGCGCTGGCCCGTGCCTGCCGCCCCCTCTGCCCAGGGGCCCGAATAAAGGCCCCGAAGCATCTGCGCAGGCTGGAGGCTGCTTCTTGCGGAAGACGCGAAAAACGTGAACAGCTTTAGGGAAGAGCTTTCAAATTCCGGAGGCTTTCCTCTTTTATCAGTTTACCTCGACGTCTTGTCAGTACCACCCTTTCTCGAGGAGAAGGCGTTAAGTGAGTCCATCAGTATTTATTTATAGGTGCTGAATCAGTTCCCTGGATTTCATTCACTCCCTGTGCACTTCAGCGAGCTGACTCGCTGCCCATAGCTGGGAATCCTCCTGCTACAGATTTTTGTATGAAGCTGAATGTAGTTTCAATCCAAGTCCTAAATGCTAGGACCTCAGGGAGCTGGACCATTGATTCATCATATCCATGTCAAGCAAGAAGTGCAACCTAAAAGCTATTTCAGATCAAAATAGCAGCTCAGGCGCACCAATCTGAACGCCCTAAAAGACATGGAATCCATGTCATACATTCTGTTAAAAAAACACTAAAAATATTGTTGTTATTACCTACATATAGAATCATAGAATAATAGCATGGTTTGCGTTGGAAGGGATTTTACAGATCATCTAGTTCCAACTCCCTGCCATGGACAGAGACACCTACCACTTCCCCAGGTTGCTCAGTGCCCCATCCAACCCAGCCTTGAACTCTGCCAGGGTCGGGGCATCGACAGCTTCCCTGGGCAACCTGTTCCAGTGTCTCACCATGCTCATAGTAAAGGATTTCTTCTGTATATCTAACCTAAATTTTCTCTCTTCAGTTCGAACCCGTTACTCATTGTCCTATCACCTTGGTTCATGATGAATATCCATCCATATAATTTTAAGTACTCAGGGAGACTTCTTCTGAAGAAAATGTTTCAGTGTTGCTTTAAGAAAAAACTAAAGCTTAAAAAAAAAAGTAACCACCCTAAAAATGGAAAGTTAATGAATTATCCATGAGTTTTGCTGAGGAGCAAAGGGTGTCTGGGAGTTTCAACATTTCGTGTCACCTTGTAGACTGACACTGTTTTCCAAAGTCAGTTATGTGCTGAAGCAGATATTAAGATTAAATGAGCAGTGCAGAACTCAAAAGCAAACCCATAATTATTAATAGATATTTAAATTGGCAGGCAATCGATTTTTAAATTGTCCTTTCACCCTTGTGTGTAACGCGGTTTGCCTCAGAGTGATAAATTAGCAGCAGCACTGTGCTGTGACTGTTTCTACTGGAAGGTTCTCATTACCATTCAGGGGTTTTGCTGGCTCATCAGTGAATCGTGGACGGCATTTCAATTGCTGAAGTGTGGCCCAGAAACCAGAGAAAGGATCGGAAACAGAGTCTATAAAAGCCTTTTCTTAAATTCTAAGATTGATTGGGTTATTGAATAGGACTAAGTTCCTTGGCCTCAGTGTTATTATTTCTTATGTATCCCAGAGGAAGTGACAGTACTGACAGTACACTCACCATCCCCCCCGCCACCCCCCTTCATCCCTCTCTTTAAATCTTAGTATTCTTGTTAATCTGTCAGGGAAATAAGAACAGTAACATGTAATGGACTGAATGTGCTTTTTTTTCTTAATTGAAAAGAATAATCCCCTTAATCCCAGTAGCACTGGGCTGAGATCTAAGGTTTTGATCCAACTTTCATTATTTGCCAGCATCTCCAAGATAATTGTACTAGCAGCCTATAAGAAGATCAAGTTAAGCATCTTCTCAGATAAATGATTTTTGGTTGCTAGTCAAAACATAAATCTATTTTTTAGTTGCTACTTGGCATTTATTTTACCTCGGTTTTGCTTAATCAGAGTTCTAATTAGAGCTAGTTGCAATTTTGTCTGTCAAAATAGATATTTTTAAAACAGTAAAGCTTTCACAGAGCACATTGCTTTGCTGCCATTTCCAATGGGGTAGGTTCTGTATCTCAAGAACAGAAACTCCAGTCAGACAGGGTGAAATTAATAAGAAACTTGGAATTTTGGACCTGAAAATTCATATTTGCAGGCAGTCTTGTGTAATTTTACAAGACTATGCTTTGATAAAACAAAAATAAAATTTGATCTTCAAAGAGTTCAAAACCCCATGAAGCAGGATTTTGTTCTTCATATACTTCTAGTTCTGACAATAGCTTTTGTCTTTGTTCAACATTATTTCACTATGCTCATTTTTCAAACACCTTGACCATATTTAGGGTTCCTGAACAGTTTGGATTGTGTGCCACACACAACACATCACCTCTGAGAGCGTGTGGTCTAACGAACTTGTGACAATCCTTTTGCCACTTCTGGTATTTTCTCTTCTCTTTTTCCAGATTCAGAGTTTGCACATCGTCATTATTGTTTTTTATAACCCATGGTCAGCTTGGTATTGTTACCAGTGAACAAAGCACATGAACTGAACTCATACTAGACTTTAAGAATAAATGTTAAATTAAAATTCCAAGTATCTCAGAGGGCAAAAAAGCTTTCTCAAGGTTAAAATTGCTTTGCAGTTAGTATAATATCAAATAAATGAAAAAATGGAAGGTACAAACTATTTCTCATGTTCGCAAGGAATTGGTCAGTTGATAATGGGCTTAAATTTCATCAGGGAAAATTTTAGTTAGACTTCAGGAAAAATAGATTTAGTTTAGTTGAACACTAGAAGGAGAGGCCTGTGGACAGTCCGTTATTTGACTGTTTTACAGTATGAATAGACAAGCCTCTGTCAGGAATGGTTTGGGTAAATTGAATGCTGCTGTCAGGCAGAGGGATGGATTTGATTGTCTCTCAGAATCCCTCTTTATTGTTTGTGCCTCATCTTCAGTTGAAGGTGCCCACTGTTCAGAGTTATGTAACCTTTGACATGGACAGGTGTCTATAAAGGATGTTTTGCCCTCAGTTCTTACATGCTGTTTGCAGATATTGAGCTTGAGCTGTTTCATTCTAGAGCAGCACAAGGCCAAGTACAAGCTGATATTCTCAAGGTAACGTGACCCCAAGCAAGGCAAGCAAATGCCTGCCCCATCTGACCCTGTACTATTTAGTAATGTATATTCTCCCCACTGTCAGATACTATTCTCTAGTCAGATACCGTCTGATGGTTTGAGGTTAACGAGAACATGGGCTGGTGTGGATATCTGGAACAAACGAGTGAATTTCTCAGCAAGCTAACCAAGGCAAGAAAGTATTTTGTCTACTGATACTACCTAACAACCTAAAGATTCAGCCAGCACTTCGGGGATTGTCATGATGATGCCTTTGATGGAAGGTGGAAGTATATTATTGGTTAAGTATTCCATGCTTTCTTCTTTGCTTACCAGCATTTTTCTAATATTGTCCAGGTTTATTCAGCAGAAAATTTCCTGAAACCATGTTGTCATTTCAGCAATGATAGTACTTGCAGCAGATGAGTGTCAGGTGCATGTTGTGAAATCTGTCTGAACCCTCTGTGCACTCTTTTCATTTACAGTGGACTCAGAATTACTGAAAGGTGAATTACTTTGGGTAGATACCTCTGCAGCCTGCAAATAAGAGAAGGGAAGAAGCAGTACTACCAAGAACAGCTGTGACTACTGTAAAACGAAGCTGTCAGATCATCTTCCTCCTGCTGTAATATCTGACATTGCAAAGACTCTTGAGATGCGCAGCTATACAGGAACAGAGATCCTACTCACATCTGCAGGAGACATTGTAACACCCATATACAGCACAGTGGTTATGTCACATCCCGCTGGAACTTGCAGTTTACTTAGCTGTTTATTCGAGATAAGGATTATGGGCCCATGATCTAAGCTAAAATTCACTTCAGGGTCGGATTTGTAGGAGGTTTTAAGAGTCAAGTATTGGTTTGTTTGGGACTACTTCCCTGTCAGTAGATTAGACAGAAAAGTTCCCCTGAAGGAGCTTGTAGGGGGTCCTCCAGAAAGTGTTGATGGAGGGATTGTGGCACTCTGCTCTCAACCCTTGCTCTGATCTCAGATAGAAGCAGTTCTAACAGTAGATGGATATAGTTAACTATGGTTAACTTGAGCTGAGAAGCCAAAGGCAGCCATAAGCAGTGCCACCCCACATCCTCTGTGCCTGCAAGTATCTCCAACAACAGGTGTTTCAGCAGCACTAGCACCACCAGCATTGGACCTTTGCACTTTTTCAGTCACTGATCTTAATTGCTGATCGCTGCAAGCGAAGAAGCAATTAAATATGAAAAGGATGCTTTGAGGCCTCAGTCCTGTACGGTGCTGAGCATGCCTGTAAGTTGTTATGACTCAGCTGGTCATAAGTCTGGGGCAGTTGAGGTCACTCAGTGTCTTGCAGGATGAAACGACAACATTTCTAACCAGTAGTGAAGACAGAAAAAGTGGATTTGTTATGAGTACTGATTGAACAACAAGATTAAGAGCAATTGAGGACAACATCAGAGAGATGAGGAAACTTTCAGGGGACTGTTGCTCTAGCACACTTTTTTTTTACAGTTTCCTGCCAGAAAAAAAATCTATTGGCTCTTGTTATCAGTTTCTAATGGATTGCAGACTGCCCTGATAACTGCAGTTGCAATGAGGGATGTGACAAATCCACACATTTGAGATGCACTGAGTACCAAATACTAGTGTTTCCCCCTGGCTCACAAGTATGGATGTGTGTCAGTGCAAGGCAGGAGCTTGAGAGCAGTTACAGTAGCTACAATGGGAGTGGGAGAGATGAGAAATTAATACTGTCACTAAAAAACAGGTGACAGCTCAGAGAAGAACAGAGAAGCAGCACTGCAAGTTTCATGATTTTATTCTTAAGATGCCTTTTATCATTTAACAGCATTTACAGAAAGATGTCTGGGTTAGACTTTTAGGGCTCCTTACAAGTTTTCTACACTTATTTTTATCATTCTCTGATAGCTGTATTAGAGCCACCTTTGTAAAAACTACTTGTGATGTCCAGAGGAGATAATTAAAATTGCAGCTGGGAAGTAACAGCAGGAGTAATAAACTCTTGAAACAAATCTTCACCATTTTCATGTGAATAACTTGACAGTACTAAATAGGAAAATAAAAATCAGGAAATAGGAAGGCGGTGATGTAAAACATAGGTGTAAAGCAAAGCAGGAATAGAATTGGTGGGCAAATCCAAGTAGAGTGATACCGAGAAATTCTCCTGGACTTAGTTCTTCACTTTGTTGTCAACAATGAAATAGTCATCACAGAAAGGACTATCATGCATTCTGGAAAAGAAGACTGCAATGCAAGCTGTTGACTTTGGTGACTTTTTTTTTGTAAAACTGTCCAGAAGAGATAAGAAAGAATTGGATGAGAATGAGAACTTTAAGTACAAGAGAAGATGTTGAACATATTCTATAGTGTCAGCTGCCATTCCACCATCATGATGGGAGTAACCAATTTATTGCTTGATTATGGAGGTGCCTTCTTAACGTATATTTCAGTAGAAGGTTCTGAATACTACAAATTACAAAGCTACCCAGCAGTCCCTTATATGATCACACTTTCAGGTGTCTGTCTCCACAGCTGTGTAAATTTGGAGAGGGTGGCTCCTTTTAGCCTCTGAGGTATTGCTCCACATTAAAACCATGAAGGTTCCAACCGTATTTCATCTGGCCCTTCTCTGATGGTGACCAGCACCAACTGTAGAGGAGAGTACAAGAACATGTAGTATTTTCCCCTTATCACTTGGGCTTCACCTGCAAATAGAGAGTACAGGGTATTGGCATTGCTATGAGATACAGTGACTGTGATGATGTTGTGACACTACCAGACTGAGTCCTTTAAACATATTTTCCATGTAAGGCAATAGGACACTCACTCTGTCAATACAAATTTGGGCTGATTATGGCATCTTATGAAAGGGTTTGTTGTTATTCAGTTTTGGTTGTTTGTTTGTTTGTTGTTTTTTTGGGGTTTTTTTCCACAAAAAGAGTAGTATATCAGTATATTTAGACGCACAGAAGGGAAAACCACAAAACTCTCTAGCAGAAATGGATTTATTTGTAAGTTATGAAATCTGAAGTTATCCTTAAATACAAGTAGTAATAAAAACAAACAGAAAGCTTGCACAAAGGTAACGGGAGAATGATTAACTGAACGAGGTCATGCTGGAACCATGTGAATCGAACTCGTGATTTTCTGTGATCATTCACTTACATTTAAAGTAAAACTAGCCCCTTACCCCTGCAATTTATAATGCACAGGGAATCTGGAAGTCTTGCCCCAAACTGACAATCCATTGTTTATTGTGAATCATATGGGCTTAGTATTACAAATCCATATCCACATAAAACAGGATAAAATACGATTTTCTAATATTTTTCATTCAGCTGGCTCTTCCAGCAATGTTTCAGCAACCATGTTTCAGCAACCTGTGTGCCATATGTGAAAATAACTGAGTCATGAATATGCTGAATTTCTTTCCAAAGATTTATTCTCCAGGGACTTTGAGCTCAGCATGGGTAAAGAGGTAGTCATGAAGATCAGAAGGCTTTTCCTTAATTCCTGATTGATTTAGATGCTTTAATATAATATTGTTAATTTTCTTCAGCTCTTCTATGTTCTTCTTTTCAGATAGTAGTCTGCTTGATATTTGGTCCACCTCATTTCTAGTTTGAACTTGAAAAGGAAAATGTACCACATTAAATTGGTAACATTTAAGTCAAGAGCATCACTACGCTCACTTGCATTCCTGTGAGACTATGTAAGGAATTACAATGACTGAAAACATTAAACAGGAAAACAACTGCAGAACCTAATAATAAGTTATACATCTGGTGGGTTTACCTGCTCACTACATTCTTTTTTGCTTATTTTCTGGGTTCTTTTTTTAGTTTAGTGCAGAGTAATAAAATAATACATGGCTCAGATAATTTTTGCGGTTTTCAGGAGCATATCCATTAGTGTCCACAGGGAAATGTCTTATTTAGGGGCTTCAAGATCCAATTTGTGGTCAGTATGTGCATGTATTTTATTTTAAATTAAAGAAAAATTCTTTCAAATACTGGCATTTCGAGGTCAGCCTCCTCTGGCAAGCCAATATGCCCTTTTGGAGTTATTTTTATTTTGGCCATCTGAATTTAAAAATATTATCCATGGGTTTTGAAGCTTAAGTGTAATAGTGGCAATGAATCTATGCATGTGGTTTGCTAACATCTCAGATTATATAACACACACACACATATCTATATGTACCTAACAGAACATTGTAACATAAACTGAAACACCACAGGTCAAAAACCACAGGCCTCCACCAACCTGAGCCCAGGCAAACTGCTTTAATTCTTGTAAGCAGGCTTTTAATTTTAGTTTATCATTGTTCCACTAGAGCAACCCAATACTAATTTTTCTATACCAAGGCTCTACTTTTAGCAGCTCCATGTTAAATAAATCTGAAATTCAAGTATAAGGTATTTCAATTAGGATTTTACAATCATGTCACTTAAAATCAACTTTGTGTTCTTTACTTGTCTGATATTTCTTTGAGTGCCTGTAAGAAAATTTAGTCAAGTATTAGAATTTCCTGGCCTAAAAGAAAAATAAGGATTTTCACTATGTTTAAGCAAATTCTCTACTACAGGATATAAAAAAATCTTGATTTCATATCAGTTCCAATTCTTTAAAAATAGACTTGTAAATTGAAATAATGCACCTCAGATTCTGTTCAATATTATTAGCTCAGAAAATCTCAAGAGAACAAAGGTTCCATTAATCAGCCATGTCTTTAGCTAAACCTGCCTGTTCAGTCCTAAAAAACTGGAACGGTAATTGTGTCTACAGACTCAATGCTACATGCAAATCTTGATACATGTCTAATTATTCTTCTTCTTATGCTTAAGATTTTCTTAGTTCCAAATCAATTTCCAGTCAGTACTTTGATGACAAAGGGTCAGGTCTTCCTTCAGGTAGCCTGATTTAAGTGTTAGCCTGGGTGGACTTCCAGTTTCTGTGGAGTGACCCCAATACTGAGTTTTATCTGGAAAGGAATCGAAGGCACATTGCCAAACTATCTCACTGCCATACAATTACCTTTAAATTTTAATTTCATTTCCAGTCAGCATTTTCAGCCACAGAGTATAACGCTCCTGAGATAAATTCTTCACAGCTGTTAAAGCTCACAGATCCTTAGCATTAAGAATACAACTGTGCCTTTTAGCCCTGAGGGAGTGTTCTCTGCCTGTGCTTCTGCCCCCAGGACCAGGACCCAGTGCCCAGAACCAGCCAAAGCCTTTGATCACCTCATAAATCCCAACTGAAATGGAAGATAAGTTCAGGTTTGACAGTAAATCCCTAACTAAATGCAAGGATTTGACCATGCAAATACAGCAGTCACATGTTATAAGGTGGCATGACACATTTCAGCAAAGTTCTTTTTCCAATTGGCCCTACATTTCTAAGAACTACTCTTTGGTTTACTTACATATTAAGAATATTACAAATGAAACAAGTGCCAAACTGACGACCAAAGTAAGAATAAAGGTGATGAAAAACAAACACTGGCTTCTTGCGTTGCTCCCTGCCATGCTTTCTCCAGTACCACCAGTGTTCTCTTCCTCATCTGTTAAGAGATGACAAATCATTCGGTGATACAATTTTTTAAGGTTGGTTAAAATAAGCATGAGAAAATGCTTCTGGCTTCATGAAATGATGCAGAATACATCATATATTTGGCCAATAGATTTTATTTCCTGTGATATTGCATGAAAAGGGAAGAAATCAACTTTACGAACTCAGTCTGAATTTGGAAATATACAAAAATTATATATCTGTTATAGCTGTTAGAACACGTTCCACAGAAATGTTTCTGTTGTTGAAATACAGTGTTTTATTGAAGCTGACCTGTTTTACGGTTCAGAGTTTTACAGCTGTTTTACACGTACAAAGGTTGCAATGAAGTTTTCATCAGGCAGCTTTGTAAGGGCTTGAAAGCACTAAACCCTTGCAAAAGGGAAGAAAGAAAAATTCATATTGAAAACCAAGGTACAGATTCATCCTCTAGATATGCTTCTTTTTCTGTTTAATGAGAAGTATCCCTGGAATGACTAATTTCCCAAAGTAAACACCTCTGTTAAGCTCTTAATGTTGGATAGAATGAATGTAGGTCTTGACTGTTTTATCTCAAAACAAATGTTTTCAATATTCTTCTTCATCTTCAGGATTTGTTGGTTTCACTCCAGTAGAAAATGAGGTACCTATCCTCCCAGTTGTCAAGAATGGAACAGACTGTCATATATATGACTACATGTGTTGTCCTTTAAGCATGGGAATCATGAGGCGGAAAAGGCAAGGCACTTGCAGTGCTGACCTTGCATCAGCTCAACAAGCCAGTTCATTGCCTTTGAAAGAATGTGTTGCATATATAGGGAAAGTCAGTAGTTTCTCTCAACGAAACAGTTGGAATCAATGTGAGGTGGCAATAAACCCCAAAGATAAAAAGTCAAGTGAACATCATGAGGAAATTCATGTGAATGTAAAAAATTTACACTTGAGCCAGATTTGTTTAATCTTAAGTTTGTATACTACTGTAATAACTAGCAAAGATTTGGGTTTATTTTCTGTTTTGGAGGGAGGAGGAAGCTAACATAATTTCATTTTGGTGTCAGTCTCATACATACTAAAATTACATGCAAATTACTGTAATTTATCCTTCTGTAATTGCTGTCTTGACATTCTGAAAGGGAGAGTGGTGTGTGCATCTGTGAAAAACGTATTTCTAGATCATGTTCTTGTTTTAGCTGGTGGAAATCTCTGAGGTCTTTGCAACCGAGCCTGTAGTGATAAAGCTGAGGAAAGGGTGCATATGCCATTACAGCACTTTAATAATGACCTTGCCTGGGGCTAAACAATTCACTGAGCTGGTGGATCTCTGAGAAAATCTCTGTTTTTCTTTATTTTGTATTTAACACACTCCTGTCCATGAGTAAGCTGAAATACTTTCATACTTGTCCTTTGAGTTTCCATTGTTATTCCTTTAGCATTCATAACAAATGTGCCATATATTAAGTGTCTGCACCAATATAGCTTTCTAATCAGAATAACAGGGATGGGCAGAGCCTGCTGCTGCTGCATGCCAAGCATCCTAAGCTATCAATAGTGCTCTCAAAAGTGGCCTGAGCTCGCTCTGCCCAATGAACGCTTCTTACTGTTTCATCAGGCGGAACGTGCCAGACTGCAGTGTTGTGAGGAAGTGATGAGCACACATTCTTGTCAAACTGCAAACAGTGGGAACATTTTATCATCTAAAACATGAAACTACTGCATGGCTCCTACTGAAGCAATCAAAAGGTATATACATTTTAAATAGCTTTTGACATGTCTCTGATTTTCTGGCAAGAGAACCAGAGTTTTATGCTGCTGAGTAAGGTAGCTGATAGGATATCTACAGATGCTCCAAGCTTAAAAGCCACATGAAAAGAATAATCCTAGAAGGAACGAAAGGACTTTGCAAATTTATGAATAAAATACTTATTAAGCTACCATTATTTACTGCTGAAATGTAGTAAACGAGAGGACATGCATGTGATTATTCCAGAGAACCACGTTTCCACAGAACCTTGTATATTTACCTGAAAAGTAAATAATACTGTCCAATAAAAATTGCAAAAGAAAGCAAAACAGTCACACTGAAAGGAGTTTCTTTAACATTAAAATCAATGTATGCCTTTGTCTCATTTTCTATAAGTGACAATATCAAGATAATCTGCATATGAGAATTTAGTACTTTGTCTAAAATATTTGCGTTAACCAGCACCACTCTAGTTAGTTGGGTTAGGAAAAGTTAGACGACTTGGAAACAGAAGTAATGAGAAAACATTTAAGACCCATAACTAGAAGCATGATTAAGTTATGGCCACTCAAAACACATTTCAACATAGCTGTTGATCTATAAATTTCTTCACTCAAATTTGCCATTACAATGCGGGAAATAAAAGCAGATTTGAATATTGTTATGTTGAATGCTGCTGAAGAACTCCAGGTTTCAAGATATTTTCAGATCACAAAGAATTGAAACGTATTGTTATAAATGTATAGTTATCACTGGGTGAAAATATTCTTGTTGCTGTGAGAAATCAAAGTCAAAAGCCTTATCAAACCAGCAGAATTGTGGGAGCCATAACTAAAACTGTAAGTAAAGGAAGTCTGGAAAGTAAAATGCTTAAAGGTTTCATTGGATATTTCAGGTAACTGGTTTGAGTTCTTAGGAGATGTATCTTAAAGGAATGAACAGAAATTCTCAGGTGCTTCTATTGCCACATATAAATTTTAATGCTTGGGAAGAGCTATGATGCTATTTATGTAGCAGGTGTATATTGAGCATTACTAGAGACATTATCCTGCAAATGATCACCTCATAAATCCCAACTGAAATAGAAGATAAGTTCAGATTTGACAGTAAATCCCTAAATAAATGCAAGGATCTTCAGGACCCTAAAGCAGAAATACTCAGCAGGGGCAGCTAAACCATTGTCTGATCTGTCTAAATTATGCCATTTTCAATCTTTTTCTTATATTTTTCAGTACAGAACTTGGCATACATATTGGTCTATTAGGCTGTTGACATCAGTGAGGCGCAATATGGATTGTATATATAGAAATCCACAGATCACATATCATACATACCTAGTGAACGCTGGGATTCAGCTGGACAAACATTTAGCTTGTTTAGGTTGTTTAGGGAATCAACTACATAAAGTTTTCCTTCTTCATGAGTATCAGGCAGGTTAAATTCCAAGGAAGGCCTCTCCATTGTATCTAAAAGAAATAATAATTTAAAAGGTAAATTAACATATGGCTGTGGGAAATAACTTGTAACAGTTGGTGTCGTGTTCTAAGGAAATACTGAGCAGCCTAAATGATCCTTAAAATAAAGAGATTTTAAGCACCAGCACACTAAGTAGATCTTGAAGGCAGGGATAACTCAGTACATAGTACTTGTTTATTCTTGGAGATCTTTCATGGTTAAAACATTTCATTTTTACATTGCGTTTGTGCACATGTGTATAGGGAGAGAGCAAGAAAAGTCAATTTGACTGGCTCCAGCATTGATTTGAATGGTACCTATTTAGTATATTTTCCTTTCATTTGGTGAGTACTTGGTAAGAGGTTGTGTGAGTGAAAGCCAAACCTTCACTAACACTTCCAGAAAGGATGTCACTCAGGTCCTCTTCTTTCAGCATCAAATTGATGCTGAAAGAATTCAGCATCAATTCAGAGGTAAGACAGGGAAAGCAGGTGTGAATGTAGGAGATATGAAACAAGAGTGTCTGTTTATACATCTTAGAATATCACTGTGAAGTTATTATTTGTGAAAAATGGAACAAAAAATGTAGTCTTGTAATGTGGTTCTACTTCACACAGTTTTGGACAAATTTAAAAAGCTTTTTCTTCAGACTAATATTGCTTGCTTTCAAAAAGGCACTGGATGAGGTCCAATCAGTAAAAACTGTTTCTTTGTAGAGTCTGGGTACATGAAATCGGTGAATGATTCTTTATAAAATACAGTTTTGAAAGAAGATTATACATAGAAAAGAAGCAATACCTAAGGAGGCTGCTTCTATGTATTGCACATTATTCATTATCAGTCTTTTGCTTTTCGTTACACTACTCTGATTGCAAAAATGTCTTCTAGAAACAAACTACACTTCTAGCCATAAAGAGATGCAGACACTCTAAGTAGGCATGTTCATCTACACTTGCCACTGAAAATTCCCTCTGTAATTATTGAAGAAAAATACATTCCTCCAGGTAATATCCCTCTTGTTCTAAGATATGCCTTTCTCACCATAGAATCACAGCCTAAATGTGTATTTTTCTTGCTAGTGAATGTAAGGAGAGAGCTCAAATAGACTAGTTTAAATTTGGAGTAGAATCATCTTACCCATTTAGTATTTTATAAAGATCCCAAGTTCAATTTTATCTGCCAACATAAACCACCACTTCGTGGGATGCATGCCTCCCTTGATGACATGTGTTTAGCAGCTAACGGTGATTTCTGAATCCTAGATGGGTTGAACTGCCCTTCTGACGTGCTTCTGAGCCTTCTCTTCCCCTCCAAGGAGTACAGAACAAAGTGTGACCAGATTCCTAATATAACACTTAAACTAAAAACCTAAAATTTGAGCCCTGAATGTTTGCAGAAAATACTCCCTCCTTCCCTCATCAAACCAAATGCAGAAGATTGTTGTAATTCCCCCAAACCTGAGTGCACCGCAAAGTACAAATTCAATGACTCAGTAAGTCTGAAGACTGAGCACTGAAACCAATCCTGCCCGTTGGGCTTGTTCTCCTGCTAGTGGAGATTGACAGAACTATATGGATACTTTCATAATTCTTTTTAACAGCCCATAAGAAAAGATTACAACTTTTTTTTTCTCTGTTCAGAACCGTTGCTTCAAAGTACAAAGAAAATGTAGAAAAGCTGACATAATAGGGGTTACCTTACCTAGTGTATGATTTTTAGGTGTGCAGCAGTAGCTTCAGGACAGATAGCTGTGCCCACTGTTCTTCCCCTAGAACATCACGTGGCACCAGGCAGCACAGTCTGTGAGACACATCCCCACCAGAGCTGGCTCTGCTCTGCTGTCTCCCCACACGCACATCCGCAGCCAATGCAATCATTATGGAGCCCTGCGTTTGAACGGTGTGCTAGAAGTTACCACTTCGTGCACAACGGCTTTTGATTATTTTTAGATTCTGAGGAGCAGTTGTTTCTCTTGGGTATTTTGATTAATACCTCCCTGCAGCTTCAGGGAAGACTCTTCTTAACAACTTGAGCTGTAATAAATGTGAGTACCTTTGATTCATTAGTACTATGAATTATATGTTTCTGCACTTACTACTAATTATTTAAGTATTTGCACATGTAAACACAGTGAAGATTACCATTATTAATTCAAAAAAGTTTATATTACATTTGTTTGATTCCATTGACACGCCAAAGGAGAAAGGATACAAACGTCAGTGTCAATGGACAAATGTATTGATTATTTTCCCAACAAACCAATCCAGACATTGGGCATTTTGGATTCACTTTGGCTTGTACTTTAACCTTGCCTAAAGATATTTTTTTTCCCATGCAACTTTTAAATTTCTTCTGAAGTTGTTGTGGTAAAATAAAAACTTAGAATGAGACCACACTGAAAATTCTTCACAAAAAAAAAAAAAGGAAATAAAATCTAAAAGGTTAAAAAACAGGAGAATGAAACACTACTTACAACGTAATTACATTCAGGTAATGTTCCAGTATGGAAGAAATCAGCCAGTGAAAATCATGTGAAGAAAACTTGTTCTGCAGTTCCTCTCTCTACTTTTAGTCCCACAGGAACTTGTTGAGTCCAGCAGTACCCATAAAGATAGCTATGAAACAGACTGCCCCTCTCAGTCTATATTTAGAGTTCAACTTGGCTAAGTATACTTCCCAGTATTGATCTGCTAAAACAGAAATCAGCACATACACAGCTCTTTTTCATTACATTAGATTAATGATAATATCCCATCGTGGAGAACGAAGGTTGTTACTGATGATCAGTATTTCACTAACCTTTTGGTTAGTGCCAAACCTCTTGGGTTTAGTGCTTGTCTAAAATGCATTTGCCATGCAGAAGAGTCGTATCTATAACACTGTAGCTATGAGTAATCAGTTTGCTATGCAGAAGAGTCATATCTACAGTACTGCAGCCATGACTATTTTAAAGTCATAGACTAGAAAAAACAGGGTCTTTTCCCCCTTCTCCAATCCACTTTATGAATTCAAGTGGGAAAGTATTATGGGGTGGACTAATTTGTCTGGCATCCTTAGTTCTTCAAAGGTTAAATTCTGATGAAGTGGTGGTGAGTAGTTTAATAGCTCCTTTGCTGACAGTTCTTTTAATCACTTTTTTCCTTAGTGACATTGCAGAAGACAGTGCTAGAGCACACTGCATTGACAGGCAGCTGACACAGAGGGACTGCAGCTCAAAACAACAAATCCTTTCTGAAGCCATCCTATGTCTAAAATTCTTAATCCCTTTAGACTGCCCATAAACATATTTCTCTCTCAGGAAACAACAGGCAATAAAATCACCTATTTCCCACCCTAAGCTGACATGTTCTGCTGCTCAGAATTGCTCCCTTTCTTCAGGAGCCTCCTGGAAGTCCTCTCTCCAAACAAGGATGTGCAAGCCAGGGAGAGAAAAAAAAAAAAAAAACCAAAAAAAAAAACCAAACCAGCATGACTTCCATGCCCCAAAAACTCCTGACACCAACATAATCGTAAGACAAGGACCCAGAGCTCTCCAGTGCTAAGCTTGAAAAGGTCTGCAGACCCATGGGCTGTCTGCAGAAGAGCCACCTCTTCCAGGGCTGTTGCAGCCACGCAGGTCACTGCGGGTAGCAGCTACAGGAACAGGGAAAAGGGCAAGCACCTGCTTGGCCCCCGGCAGGAGGTGCTGTAGAAATGCTGGACAGGAAGCTATCAAAAGCGCCTGGCCAAGGACACCAAAGGTGACTACGCAGAAGCCACCAACAGGCTTGAGGGAAGAGTTCAGCTCAAAGGGAACTGTCTTGGGCCAGGCAAGTACAGACACACAGCTTCACCTCGTTCAAGGACCACAAGTTTTTTCTCCACTTGTATGACACTGACAACATGTGCTCATCATCACAGATTTCAGCTGAAGGTTTGTGTAGTCCAAGTGACCAGTTTTGTAAGCCAAACAAGTTCTTACATAGTGGATTATTTATGGGGAAAAAAAAGAGGGTAAAGTAAAAAGTACAACTCACTAGTATTCATGGACTTTCTGGAATAGGTTCTGCTGTAATCAGAAACCAGGAGGGTAAAAAAAAAAAAAACAACAACCACTCCACCCCAACCCCAGCTTTCCCTTATCAGAGCAGGCAACAGTTTTCAGGGGGCAGTGCTGTTTTCAGTGCAATGTTTACTTCATCTGGTGATAAACATTTTAAGAATGTTTATTCTAACAAGCACTTTATAGATCTTCAGGTTCAGAAGCTCCAGCTATCTAGGTTTTAGTGTCTTATTACATAACCCCCTCCACTATTCCTAAGACAGTTCTCAGTTATGGCATATTTCAGTCCAGAAATTGAGGTTAGAAGAGTAGTTTTCAACATGACCAACAGAGGGAAGCCAGAATGGTTCCTCTAAGATAAAGGATAACATGTTCTTGCAGCACCAAAACTAGAAAACTTTTGACCATTGGAGAAGCAATGACAAATCAAGATAAGGCTGTTGTGCAGACCACATGCAAACACAGCAAGGCAGACTTGCATGTAGCATCTACTAACACACAGAGAATACCCCAAGCACATGTCTGAACCAGCAAATAAACAAAACTCCTCCCTTTCAACCTTTAGGTTTTGCCATTGTTACAGCTTTTCATTCATCGAGTAATTTTTTTTACAAAGAGAGCAGGCAGTGAGAAATATCTTTATTCCAAAAATTAAATATTCAATTTCAGAACACAAGAATTTTGCTTTTATTTTACATAGAGGCAAGTATTTGTCATTCACTACTTGACTGTCAGTGGAAGTTACTGAACTTCATAGTCCCTGTCAGGATAAAGTTATACTTACACAGGAATTTCTTGTCCATCTACCACTGGAGAGTTTTAAAAAGTTACTAAAATAATTTTACACAAACATGGTAATCTTTTCATATTAGCACATTCTTACCCAAACAATTGGTCAATGAATTACTTTACATAAAGAATCCAATCTGACACACAGTATTTGACTAAGGTTATCCACCCCATTTAATGTATCAGTTACAACATAAATCAACCTCTGGAGCTAGTAGGGGGCTGAGAGTGTTATAATGTATATCCCTGCACCAAATGTTACATCAATCTATACAGTGTATACATAACTAAGCTACAACATGCATTATATTTACAGACTACGTAACAAACCTGTGCACAACTGCAAACTGACTACAGAAGTTAAAAAATTCATTCAAATGTTACAAATTTATTTGAATTATGAAAATTGAACCCCACTGAAAAGGAATCTAAAAAAATTCTCCCACGTCTGCTCTTTTATCACGACATTTACTTCTAGCCTTTGTCCGAGCCTTGAATGCTGCAGAGTTGTACAAGTGCTACAAAATAAAAAAAGAAAAAATAATTACATATTGTCGTAAGGCTTATGCCCTTCAGAGATTTTTCATGTTACAAAACAAATGAAAATATCTTTTTATCAGTCTTTGAAGTAAACTGGTAGTCCTTCTGAAATTTATAGTATGCTATCTTTGCACCAAAGGTTGATTTAATTTTAGTACATATATATATTTGAAAGAAACTTGGCCTGTTGAAAGGCTGAACTGTGAGCAGTTCTGGAAGCCAGTCAGTCTTGAACATCAAGCAGATATCATGTAGGTTACATTTACTCCCAGATTAAACTTGGTAGCACCACTCCCCAAATTATATGCAGGATTAATGCATTCACAATCAACAGAACAAAGCCAACCTCCTAGTGCCCATTTCACACTGCAGAGTTTGGGATACTGTCTTTACAAAGACTCAGTTTCCATGGTTTCCTGTAGGTCCCTCCCCAAAAACATGCATCTCTCAGAAAAGACCAAGTTTCACATGTGTGGAGCATAAATCTGGTACCCATCAGCAACATCAACCTTCAGAACCCCTTGGCAAAAAAACACATAAGCAGACACATGCCCAGTGGAATATCTAGAAGCTCATAGATGCATACAAGTAAGGCTGGGTTTCATTTGGGACAACATGAGGAACTCTTAGAACTACAGTGACAAGTGTAACAACGACAGCTCCTAAAGTGCAGGAGAAATTAATTAGAGCAGGAAGTAAAGAAAATTCATTAAGGTGCAATAACCTACCCTTTCAAAACGAGATATCTTCATTGTTTTAAGAGTCGCAGCATCCAGCATTACTGGTGGACCAAGCTCAAACACATTCCGAAGAAAGTCATTTGACTAAACAAGAAACACACCAAATGATCAGTTTCCCCTCTAATTATCAAGTGTCTAAAGTTGACTACTGTAAAATATCAAGTATTCCAGTAAGAAATACTAAGATTTGTGTCAAATTGCTGATAGCTTTTGTAATTAAGTCAAGAACACCTCCTCCTTTAACCAGAATAAGGCTGAAAGCAAAAACTGCCACCTTGAAAAGACAGACAGCTCCTCTTGCTTCCTTTGATATTTTTGTCCCAGCAAATGAGACACTGCTCTGTTTTACACAAAATCAGGCAGCTGAACAGACCTGTATGGTTTCACAACACACCAGTTCTAAAATCTGACTGTGAAAGTAGTACTTGAAAAAACTGAAAAACCTGCTACATGCCTGAGCTCCCTCAGTCACACAGAAATTCAATTAACACACAAGTAAATATTTTAACCACATGATTACCACAGCCATTTAGGAACATATATTCCTAAGTGACACTTCCTGCTTCTGTTGCATGTGTAAACAGATGACTAGTAAACAAGCAGCTCCTAGAACAGAGATAAAGATTTATGCCTTCTCATCCGGAATGCTGCCCTCAGTGGGCTGCAAGTTGTGTTCATTATTTTTGACTAAACTTTGCCTTCCTTTTACAGGCTTGAACAGGAAAGGTGAAGGCACACAGCTTTATAGCAGCCAGATGACTACACTGCCCTGCTGAAACACAGCATTAGGACTCAGGAAAAACCCTCAAGCTAAAAAGATATTCAGCTCGAATTTCTTACTTGGAGAAACAGATTACTAATACTAAGCCAGCACACCCAGGCTACAACTCAGAAGCAGCTTACCCAGACCACTGTAGTTAATTTTTTAAGTAATCTTTTAACACTCCAAATGCAAAGCTCATCCTTTCACTAAGTTGTACTCAGGATTTTGTAATTCAGGCTGAATTACATCAAAGAAGCCAGAGAGGAAGCAACAGTCTGAGCAAGTGTCAAAGAGCAGCTCACCTGCAAATGATATTGCATCCCCGACCCCAGAATCTCCTTGAATGTCTCATAAGTTTGTTTTTTAACCCAGCAGTCAATATACATGCGCTCAGGTCCAAACTTCACCATCTCTGTAGGAAAGTCACGCTCCTATGCAAAAAGCAAAGGAAACAACATATATAATTTTAATTTAAACAGTCTTTTGTACTAGGAATTTTATACATCTCCGTGAACTTTATTTCCACTGACAAATTTGGCACACCAAAACCTTCCAAATAATACAGTATACATATACTAAAGACTGTATTTGTTCATAAAGCAGATGCACATCTACAGTCAAATCTCATGTAGAACTCGAAGCTGATATTCTTCACAATTAGAAAGCTTTTTAAAAAACAAATGCTCAACCTTCATCTTTAAAATTACTTTAAGAATTGGACTTATCTCCAGAAAAACCAGTTCTGAGTGCAGAAGTGACCTTTACGTCAGCCTGTAAACCTCATTTAGTCTCTACCTTACAAGTATGAGTAGCTACATTTGGAACAATGGAATGTAACAAGTGCTAAGAGGTGACCCGGATCCTTCTACAGGCAGAATCTTAAAGGTGACTTCAAATGATGCCAAGCCTTCTCCTTAGCTTCCACAATGTTTAACTATTCCAAGTATCTTTGTTCTACATTCCCAAAAAAAGCAGTTCTATTCCACATAGGTGATCAGACTATGAAATCTCACTTAAAATAGCTTTTTCCTGTTTCTTTCACTGAAACAGTAATTGTTTAATAATAAAGTTGTTTTCACTAAATTGTAAGCTACATATTTTGAAGCTCTAGATTGTAACTAAGACAAAAGAATCACCTCAACAGCCCGTAGAACATCTCTGAAGACAGATCGCTGCTTTCTTTTATCCACTTTGGCCCGGTGCTTGTTTCCATCAGTTGCAAGAGCTCTTAGTTTCTCTGTTAGAAGGTCCATATCTTCATAAAAGAAATCCTAGGTTAAGAAAAAAAAAAATTTTTTACATTTTTTTACGACCTTAACCTCTTTCCCTGCAAATACGAAAATGGATCTCTCAAATTTTGGGCGTGTAGATCTCTACAACCTCTTATTTTATTTAAAAAGATACAGAGCACTTCTGCAGTTCCATTTCCAGCATTTAAACCAGCAAAAACAAAGTCAGAGCACCCAGTTTACCAGGAAGGGCACTAACAAAATCTATTTTGGTCAGCCATGTGAATCATAAAGCTCCATCACTGTGCATACACACCTGCCAATCTGTTCTACTCCATAAATCCAACGGATTCAAATTGTTTAACAGATCTGCTGAACTACTCCTGTCAACAAGCTGAGGGCACTTTAACTTTATTAGCACAGAATTCATGCTGCTGGAGGCAAATTGTGAGACACCATTAGACTGACACTATGGAATATTTAGCTATAAGTCTTGTATGGAATGGAAAATTAGAAAGCACATTTGTTTTTTTAAATGCTTAACAAAACACTTTAACTAAACTGTAATAAATAGCTTAGTGTTATTCATTATATTAGTTAATATGTGCTTTACATATTTATAAATAAATGTCTTCTTCACTGCATTTAATAATTCAGCGCTAGTTCACCTGAACTAGTATGAATGTATGCAAACTTATGCAAAAACAAGTTTTTGTGGTTTGTAGGGTTTTTTAATCTAACATTTCGTCATGCCAACTGAATGGAGTGAGCTTACTGCATGCTTTCTGAAAGGAAAGGGTCAAAGGCAAATACAGTAAGTATTTTTAGTCTGCAGATTGTTAAGAATCCAATGAGAATAATTTGTAATGATTAAAGGGGCATTTCCTCAATGAAACAGAAGAGATTTGGTTTTGAGAATACAGTCTCATTTGTTAACACATTTTAAGATTTAATTACTTGCAGCCAGCTTGACCAAATAAAGGATCAAGTTGCAGTGTCAATTTATTTTTTTCCTTTCAAAGTTGACTTCCATAGCCAAGAGACTCAAATCTGCACGGCTTTCATCTACACAGAAGCCTTAACATTGTTTCAGGTTATGCACTGCTAGTGTGTCACGATTCCTGACTCAAACGGTGTTATCTTTTCGCTTTAGACAGCCATCTGGCAAAGCACAGCAGTCTTGATGGAGTCGGGAGCCTTTCAGGCAACTCTCCCAAACTGTGCCATGTATAAGCAGAGGGAGGCTGTTTCCTTAGAGGCTGTCAAGAAAAAAGACTGAAAATTTATAAGGCATATTGAGGAATGTAAAGACAACTCTAGCTGTGGATGAGCTAATATTGAGCAGCTTGTACCTAATCCAATTCAGAAGGAAACTCCAAGAAATCTCACCAAATGTAGTAATACTGGTATCTATGCAAAATTTGTGCAAATTCTTTAAAAATCTCCCTCTTAAAATGTCTGCCTAGTTCTTAACTGACTAAAACAGTCGAATGCTGTGAAACCATCATGCAATACAAGTTATTCTTCTCAAGTTTCCTAAGTAAGAATACTGAAAAAACAATACTTAAAGTCAGCATGTTTTCTACCTGATGATAGATTTTTGGCTGTGAGAGCAGAATTGTGCAGGTTGCAAGTTACTCCAACTTGTCTGCATAAGCATCTGATGAGTGTTCCCACTACAGTAAACAATATAGTTTACTACAATCTCTCTAGAAGTATCTTTTTCATTTTATTTTAAAAGCAGTTGTTGGAGTTAGATTTAAATCTTGCATTCCATATTTCTAGGTGCTATTCAGTAGTATTTGATGCATTTTGTAATTGGTCCTGTTTTGCAATATAGAAATTAAGTGTAAAAAATGATAGCTGTGAATTATTGCTATACCCACTTAGACTGGGGCAGACTCACTAGAGAGAACAGACCATGGCATTAGTTGCTACTTGTTGAGATCCAGGGTGCTATGAAACACAGCTTAAGTAACTTATCATCCTGATGAAAGAAGGTTTAGCTGCTAACATCTACTTACAGCATCTGTTTCACGTGCCAGTTCAAACAGAAGCGCTAGCGTTTCTCCAGCAGCTATTCTCATGTTGAGATCATCACAAGACAGCAGACTTGGAAGTTTATGCAAGTGCCTAAGGAGTAAGCCATATTCCATTAAGATCTAAATTTGTCATTATTCCACTAAGATCTAAACAGCTGACACTGTTTCATTGCATATAAACAGTCATTACAAACTCTGCTTTCCAAGAAAGATACTCACATTTCAATTTTCTTCTTCACTTCGTTCATTGGACAAATTGTCAACAACAGTGTCCATGCTAAGAGAGCACTGACATGAAGCACAGTATTATGGGTACTTGATACACCATTAGTGTCTCTGTCTCGCTGGTAGGCCTTCATGAAGATGTTTTCCAGGCATTCCATAGTAGAGTACAGTTCCTGTACAAGGGAAAAATATAATGGAAGTGGCTTAGGAGTCACATATTTTCATCTTGTCAGTTTACTACATTTGAAAGGTATTAATCATGCCCACCGTAATGTCATCAGTAACGATGAAACAGCAAATCCCTAAGCAGGTTGCGCACTAGACACAAAAGAAAAAAAAAAACCAAGTGTCAGTATTCAACAATACGGTTACAATTGACAAAACTTTCAAACTCGGGACCTTTAAAACTTAACATCTAGAGTAACAGAAACTTGAGATTAAGACCTTAACAGAGTCTAGAGGTCGCCAACTTTTTAATTAAGCTGCTTTGTAATACTAAGCTCCCAATTCCCATCTACTCTCAAGATGATTTTACAGCATATGCTACCCAAAAGCCTTCACTTTTCATGTATTATTATTTTAAAATACTTCCAAAGCCCTTGAAAAAGCTACACATGGCACTCTTTTTACCCAGTGATTCTAAATCTCACTAGGATTTACTAGCAGAAATAATGCCGACAATGATACGATATTTATTCACAGCTGTGGGAAATAATTTCCCCTTCTGACCACTATTACAATTAAATGGCATGAAAACTCTGCACTTGAAAAGCCTTTCCTGGAACTTTCCAACTTCTACTGCAGATCTGTTCCCTATGGCCCATATTCTAATCCAATTTCTCTTAGGAAGAGTAAGGAAAAAAACATTTGAAGGTGATGTTTGCACTAACCACAGAGGACTCAAAACTACATTTAAACAGGACGAACTTTAATAGCTTTTGTTTGTTTGTAGAAATAACTGCTGTTGAACTAATACTACCTCCTTTCGCAGCTGACAGTATCTGTTGTGCCATAGCTTGACTAGAATAGGAGTAGCCAGCCACATAATGATAAAGGGAAGTTGGAGAATATTAGTTAAATATCTGAAATTCAACAACAAGTAAAACTTTTGACAAGAGCTTTGGACAGTCTCCACTCACTATTTCAAGCATACAGTGGATGTATAGACAAGATGAATGGGCAAAAGTAACTTAAAAATACCTTTGGTAGTATGGCTATATTGATTATGTAGTTTCCAGATGTGCTATATGTGATTTTTACCATAAATAAACGTAAATGCTTAGTAACATTCCTGTGTTGTTTAAGAATAAAATTAAATTTTGAGAATAAAATAAAATTAACACAGGAAGGATATATCACTCAGTGGGAAAATGTTTTCTAGGACATCAACATCAGCCGTCAGAACTGCAGTCAGGAGACTGCAATACAGTGAGTTCAGACACTTGACAAAGCAGTACATGTAACAGCTGAAGAAGAAAATCACATTCAATCTTCCACTGGAATTTTTTAAGCCAGTGAAAACTGCTAGGCATCATTCAGAGCATATGTCAACATTATGAGTACACACTAGTGTGGTAACCTTTAGTTCTGGATTACACAATAGTGAGCTGGTCAAAAGCAGCCCTCTGTCCCTGCCTGGCAAATAAACATTTCATACTTACAGCCTGTCTGGCTTGGATACTGGCTGTTCCATCACAGACAATCTTCTTCAGAACTGGACCAAGGGTCTTAAAAATCTCCTCGCTTTCAATTCCCGACCCCATCTGCACACACAGAAGACACGCCAGTCCAGCAGCTGCACACTGTTCATCGCTCTTACCTAGGGATTAACACACTGTGATGAGCAATCACCTTTCCTCCTTTAATCTTTAAAGATACCAGTCTGAAAGCATTTAAGTGGAAATTCAGAAACCAACAGACAGAAGATAATTTCAGTTATCCTGTTAAAATGTGACACCTAAATTTAAAAAACGAATGCTACCTAAATTATTAAGCACTCTGTAAAGTACTAGAGAACATTCACAATCTTAATTTCTTTTAAACAATGTGCTATTTCATAGGGATCACTGCTTTCTAGTAGCACGCATGTTAATTACCTTTTTTAATGCAGCGCTCAATGCTATCAGTTAGAGTCATTCTCCTTTCCATGATAAATTCATACAGTATTTTAGAAGAAAATGCACTTTTCAGACTTTCAAGGGCTGCTTGTCTTGTCTTTGCACTGTTAGAAGAGAGAAGGAAGACTGCCTGAAATCAGCACACATCAGTTAAACCTCTGCCTTTGCTTTATGGTTGTTTATATTTGTCTGCACCCAATAATAAAGTAACCCACAGAAGTACCATGAAGAAATGAAATGCTCTGAATTGCCTCCTTATTCAAGGACAGCAAAATTTTGTTTGGAGACAGAGTTCACAGTAGTAATGCAGGCTGGAAAGAAAGTCACTCTACTTCAATATATTAGGAATGGAAAGTCTAACCGATCCTAAAAATCGGTGGAAGGAAAAAGGTCTTTTTAGATCCAAAGTCCTCCTCAGAGTAAAAATCTCAGTAAGCATAGAAAAAGATCTGATGTGTATTTTCCTTATTAAATCAGAGAAAGCAAGAAAACAATGTATGAACATGTTTCTTCAAAGCGGACTATACCTCTTGTCCAATGTAAGATCAATAAATCCCTTCAACTTGTATTCTAAGTCTTCTTGAGTGGCTTCTTCATCAACTTCAGGCCCTAATCCAGAAGAAATAATTTAGTCCTACTGATAGACATTTCATTAGCAGACACAGTAGTTCCAACGCATTGTTTTTAACACTAATAAGAAAGCAGCTTAACATAGACAACAGCTACAGAACTGTTCAGTATCACAGTAGCATAATGGTGTTTAACCTAGTACTGACTGCACCTGAAAATACTTTTATAAAAACTGGCCTATTGATACATCTGTGCTGTTTCTAGATCTGCTTGTTACGCTGCCAAGAATGAATGAGGGAGCGAATCAGGTCTTACATAAATTTTCTCCATCTGATGATCATCAGACAGTCCTGTCAACAACATATTTTCATCCAGTCCACTACGTCTACCCCTGGACTACAGTGAGGAGCTCATGGCTGATGCAGTGAGTCAAAGCAGCCTGTCCTATAAGGCATCAATTCAGACACCTCTGCAACAGGAGGTCAGTTAAGAGTGGCACATATCCAGAGATGGTTCCCTGCCTTATCCCCCTATAGCAGGCTTTCAGGTCCCCTCCTCTCAACAAAACATTAGAGCAGTCCAGGCTGCAAAGATGGTAAAGGAGATAAAACAAATCTAGCTCAAAACAGGCAAATGTGACTTTTCCCATATTAAACTCTTCTGCAGTTCTTACTGCTTCAGCTACCTGTTATGAAAATCCATGTCTTATAATTCACCTTAAAATCCTTATTGTCTCTATATCAGCACTCTATATCTTATTGTCTCTATCTACATTCTATTCTAATTGAAAAGAGCCTGATAGTTTCACAAGGCTCATGAAACCTGGAGTATATTCTTACCAAACAAAAACAACAGCCACTGCATTAACCATCACATAGTGTTAACGTAATATCATTATTTCATTACTGCTGCTAACAGTCTACTACTTAAAACTGCTAAATCAGGTTGGGTTTCATGTTTTTAAAAAGATTAATAGATATAAACAAAATAATTTACCATCCTCAGTGAAGCTAGCAGGATCACTGAAGCCACTGCAGTGGCTCATAGTTTCAATTGAAGCATCTTCATCACTAAAAGGCTGCACGTTTCTGGGCTGACCACCTTAAGGAAAGATGAATACAATTGTTTGGTCATTTTTCATATAGAAAAGGAAGATCTGAACCCTCCCAGCAGATTTGCTCTCCCTGACCCAACCACAGAAAGAACATTTCCATTCTCTGCTGGTTCCTTTACTCCCACCTATCCAGAAGACTTAGTTGGCTCTGTTCTGGAAGATCATTTGTCAACAGTGAGGAAGGGCCCACCTAGTACTGGTCCAATTCCTACTCTAGATATTGGTTGAAATCCTATTGTAAATTTAGGATCTTTCTACAGTCATGTTAATGCAGTTTTCTGTGACTATGCTTTAAAAACAGGTCTATGTTAAGCTAACTGCTAGAATGAGCTACCTAAAAAAACCTGCCACACAGTCTTTATTTTGTAATTTTGAGGAACTTCAAGACATTTTAAGTTAAAGCTTTAGGCAAACATACATTACCCAGTTCAATGCAGGATTTACGGGATTAAGTGTAGTAGGTGCAGCATCAGCAATGTCCAACTCTTTTACTACTGAATTACAAGTACAAGCCAGAACATCAAATGCTTCAACAGGGGATAGAAGTTTTGCCTCTCAGGACCAAGGCGGCCTTGGTGCAGCAGGTTCAGACTTTTTGAAGAAAGTAGTATTTTTACCAGTGTTCACCTCCCTTTTCATATCTGTTATTTCTCCAACAGTTCCCAACACATCATTTACAGAACTCTGAATTCTGTTCTTTCAGATAATTTTTTGTGGCACAACTGATTCGGAATTATTTAGAAGGTTGCACACAGGGCTCACCAGCTTCAGGGAGGCTCCCTGACTACCAAGACCCCGAAAAACTATTTTTATCTAGGCAGAATCAACTTTCAGTTGGATCAGTGTCCAAGTGCTTTCCAATGAAGTTAGT
Organism: Callaeas wilsoni; assembly: GCA_013398955.1. Taxonomy (NCBI): domain Eukaryota; kingdom Metazoa; phylum Chordata; class Aves; order Passeriformes; family Callaeidae; genus Callaeas; species Callaeas wilsoni. The sequence goes on along the minus strand of VWPU01018250.1, from coordinate 561 downwards.
CACACTCCGGAAGTTTTGCTACTTTTAGCTGTATCCACTTGTATCACTAACCACAACCAAAAAAACCCCACCAGCCAATGCATGAGCAAAGAAACTTGGAAGCTCAGAGCTCTCACATGGCCACCTTCTTGCTGCTGCTGCTATCAGAGAAGTTAATAGAAGTGGCAAGAACGACAGCCCTTCACAAACTAAAATAAGTGCAGTTGCAGAAATACCCTATAAATTGCTCACTTCCTGAAAAACTGGTATTAGAAACCGATGCTGCACACAGCTATGCTAGCCTGAAGTGAAATTTCTCACCACCCCACAAAAAGCTCCTTTCTGCCCCAAGCATCAGCACCTCAGACACGCACATTCTGCAACTGTATGAAGACTGTTTATTTTATAATATCCTATTTTAGGTTAAGAATAAGGGGCTGTTTTTTTTAAAGACACAGCAGCCTTTCCGGGCACAACGCGGTGACACACAGCCACACCAGCTGGCGCTGGTGCGGCGGGCGGACCCGCGCCCGGGCCGCCGCTGCCCTGGGGCGCTCCCGTCGCCGCCGGCGGCGCCAGCGC